>CAJNYU010000783.1:176326-238654 GCA_905331475.1 Rotaria socialis | reverse complement strand
GGAACGTCAAAACTTATGATTTTTATCGGCCAGTATTATCGTCTTGTCATTCCGTTCCACTATTAAATAAAAAGAAAAATAATAGTCAGATACGTATTGTAAATAGTAAAAACAAACATAACACCAAAAAAAAATAAAACTGAAGAAGGAGAAAGATATCTCCGAGACGTCTTAAAAATATAAATAATTAATTATTAAAAAAATCAGAAAATAATTAATAATAAAAAACATTAAAACAAAAGGAAGAGAAAAAACGAAATTATAATGACCTTCCTAAACACATGCAATTAATAAGATAAAAAGGTCTACTATAAATATTATTATTCATTTTTAATCTGCTTCTTTTTAGCAACTACGGCTGATGCGCATCAGTGAGCAAAGTACATGTGTGCATTCATTTTTTATCTGCTTCTTTTTATCAACTATGGTTGATATGCATCAATGAGCACAGTACATGTGCGCATTCATTTTTACGCTTGCATTGCCTATTTGTCGAGAAAGAAATCGTACCGAAATTTCGTAAAAGGTCATCTTTTCACTGAGCGTTAATCTTTCGATATGAGACGAGTAGAAGAATCCGACCATTATCAATCTGATATTGAATGTCGATAGAAGCATATCAAAAGTTATTTCGATCGAAACCAGTACTTAAAACATAATCGTTATGTATAAGCAAAATTATTAAGAACAATTTAATGCGCTTGTATCTTTCACAAATATTGGCTCATTTACTATGATAAAACACTGTACTATTGTAGTCAGTACGAATACAGTTAGTACAAAATTTTAAAAAAGTAAAATAATTTATCAATTAGATTCTTTCAAGTTTTGTAGAACATCACTATGAAAACTATTTACTAAATATAGTTTATAAAAAATCAATACGCTCTGCAAAGACACTCTTTTTTTTTATTGCTTCATCGTATATGAGAATTTCATTCTTGATCTGTTTAATCTTCGATTCTTTTTAATTTATTTCTACAGTGTATCATAGTAACAACTTCCTAATGTGAACACTTCGTCTTAGGTTACTGCTACTAATTTGATCTATCTAACATGAGTATGTTTTTCGTTGGCCCATTTGCTTTCTCTATCATCTTTTTCTTACGTAATGTTATCTTGAAATAAATGTTTATTCAGTTTCTGTTCATGTTACACTTGAAAATAGGTAGCTTATATTGCATGGTGCTACTATTACTGATGTTAGATGCTGATTAAAATATCGAAATCTCTGGTATGATTTAATTCTCCCTGAAAATCTAAATATATGTATTATAAATAATTTAAATATTCTATTTTTTTTAGATTTCATCTAAAACTCAGCAGTGATGAACAAATTAACGTGTGATTTTGTTTGCTTTTATGTTTTAATTGATTCAATGCATCCGTCACATTCTTTGGTACGATTAATATGATTCATTTCCATCTATAGCAATCGAATTGAACGCTTAAAATCACGATGAAAATCAATTATCGGGCGTAAAAAAACACATAATAACCAGCGTATATTCCATTGTAGATATGGGATTTCAACTAATGTAACCTCCTTTTATTTCTAATGAAAAATCCCACACCAATCCAACCAAAAACACAACTTGTTACAATCTTCGAATGAAATGTTCGTCATGTTCTTTTCTTTATGGTATTTAACTGTGTTTTCTTGCTTCTAGTTTGTACTCTGTAGGCACACTCTTGTTTTTGTATTTGATGAGTTTACTATTTAGCTTGTCCTTCGCTCGTGCTTAACATTGAAGAGAGAGTATACCTCTGAGATTCGTTGTGTTTATCTCTTTTGCTAAGAGCACGAGTGATACGTCCTTACTTAGTACACTTACTTCTGTTAGTTTTCTATTGTTGTGTCTACGATATTTTTCAAGGTAACTCTACGTCAGGAAACATATAGGGGAAGCAAAAAACACAGTACGGTTACGATTTTTATATATCACAAATAATATTAATAATATCAGAAATCGTTACACACCCTTTCTAATTTTGTAGGTTCAGAATTGTAAACTTTTTACGTATGTTGTTTTTTATCGGTTATGCAATACTACTGTATATGTAGTTGTTCTATCGCGATCGAGTTTTCTTTTCATGCGTATGGCTAACTAACTAATATATTTGAATCAGTATTTTATATCTTTTTTTTGTCTCTCTCCAATGTGCTTTTTCCGAACAATGCGCCGTTAAATTACCAATTTTTTTACATGTATTAATCCAGCGAAATACTTTTCTTTTCAATTAGACAAACAATTCAATGACTTCGCTCAAGCCTATGATTAAATGATGAGGACCTCTATTTAATATTCTTCTTTCGGTCTTTTTCACGATCTTAATACTTTTTTGTTATTTTTATAGAAAATTTTTTAAATCAAATAAATTGTTCAGTTTTTATCGCCAGGAAATGAAACCATATAGAACCAACACGATAAGCAAGCAATAAAATAGTCGTATAAATGATATTCTCCAATAGATTGAGTGATCATCTATATAGTTATGCATTTATCTAGCCTTATTTTTTCGAGCGTGTCCATGTTCATTCTTCACCAATTCTTCTTTGCGCTTTTTCTGTTCATAATTTTTTTAATGTCTTTTTTTACTTTCATGACAGATAGACCGCTTTTATTTCATATTTCTCCTCATTGGAGGCAAAGTAATGCGAATTCGTCAACGGAAAAAGATCAAAAACATATCTATCCATCTCACGGCATCGATATATGTTGTAATCAATCTGTTCTTAATCTAAACGCTGATAGGAAGAAAAATACTCCTAGTGACTCCCGGCTGAAGTATCGAAATCAAATATCGAATAATTTGAAAGATTTATTTTTACAATTTTATCGTCTTAATTTAAATACAAATGAAAATATAAAATCAGCTGAAGATTTAAAACAAATCTTAACCGATATGCGAACATTGAAGTATCAATTGTACAATACACATGGATCGATTTGTATGCAAATGTACTCTTCTCAATTGAAGACATGTTGCTGTAGTCAGAATCAATCGGTTGAAATTTGTAAAAAAATCTCCGAATTCGAGAATGAACTTTTACGAAAAAATTGTGTTGAATATGTCTATAAAATTGAACGTATAGCAAATTAAAATACTATCCTAAATTAAGATTATTATATTCCGATTTTGAATTCGTATAAAACTGAGTCCAAAACTCAATAATCCGACTCTCAAAGTTCATGTAGACAGATAATTTTACGTTGTTTCTAGCTTTACTGAAAATAGCTTACTTCATGACTAATATTGAGCAAAATCTCTCTATCGGATTGATCGCGACTTTTTGTTGAATCATTTTAGACAAAAATACAAATGATGTGTTAACTTCTTTATAAAAGAATCATATTCAATTCATAACTTACATTCCAGCAAACAAAATTATCTTCAAAAAAAAGGCACAAAAAAAAAGACAAATATGTTCTGTCAATTCTAAACCGAACAAATTATCTTACACTAACGAAAACAAAAAGACACATTTAATCTAGATGAATGGATGAATACAAAAAGATTCTTTTCTTTTTTGGAATTACCTACAATATCTGAGCGCATAGACAGACGGAGAGAAAGTCATTTATACAAATACTACGAAATAGAAAACAAAAAGAAATACGGATGAAAATCACAGCAATAATGTATCGGCTTGATCTTCAGTGGTATGTTTTTCAACACCAACAAAACGTAAATGATGATTTGCTCCATAGCGATAATCAAAAAATAGTTCTTCTCCAGCTGATATACAACGTTTAGAATAAATTCCGATTCTGTGATCACCGTTAACCATAATAACTTTAGCATAGCAATTCGGATTTATTGAATGATTAGCAAAACGTATTTTATTTCCACGACGTGTTGCATCAACCATATATTCTTCATTGAGGTCAAATAGAAAACTTGTACCTATCTTATCATACATACGTCCACGCAGTTCACCTTCATCTTGAGTTAACTATAAAGCAATAAAATCGAATTTTGTAATGCAAACAAAACTTTTTCTCTTACTATTTCTCCACAATATTCAGCAATAAATTCATTTCGTTGAATACTAACTTGTGTAAATATTCCCCAGCCAGCAACATCAGATTCAGCTAATAATAGTGGTTTATGTAAACTACGTTGAATCGGAACATTATGGCATGAGCATGTCGATTTTGTTATTAACTCGGTATTATTTTCATCGCCATTGCGAAAGTCATCTGCACCACATTGTGTACATAAATCAGGATCACACTCACGTGCTGCAGCATAACATGGACATTGTTTTGTCGTACATGATGAACGACAACGACAGCC
This sequence comes from Rotaria socialis, assembly GCA_905331475.1. Classification (NCBI taxonomy): domain Eukaryota; kingdom Metazoa; phylum Rotifera; class Eurotatoria; order Philodinida; family Philodinidae; genus Rotaria; species Rotaria socialis. Next base: position 234,352 of record CAJNYU010000783.1, on the reverse strand, counting down.
AGGAAAACGATTTTCACATTTCAATGACGTACAACAACAATATTTCTCACAAAAATTACCCGAATGTAGACAATAACATTGATCATTGCATGGCATAGAACGATCATGATCACATGGATAATATGTGTGACGTTTTTGTTCTAATAATAGATTATGATGATGATTTAATAGTATTTGTTGGTGACTACGTTGACGACGAAATGATGAGAAATGTGAACGACGAGATGAACAATGATTTGGTGTTGAACGATTTGCGTTTGACTGAAAAGAAAAAGTTTGCAAATGTTGAACGAAATGAAAATCGGGTCTTAAATGCATAACTACTATTCTAAAAGATATTTATTTATTATGTCTCAACTGAATTTCTTCTAATGTAGTTTATTTGGCTTTTGTATAAGTACACACTTCACTATATTACTCGATAGATAAATCAAGAACGCCAGATAAAGCTCGGCGAAAACACAAAATGAATAGTAATAACAGATGTTATTTTTTGTGTCTGCATGAATGGATACAAACTTCAAGAAATATTTACTCATAAGTTACTGAACTCTGAACGAGAATTATTATGTTGGAAAAATTCCGCTCCTTATTTCTTAGTTTCTCTTTTATTAGTACTATGATACGTACTATTCTACTTCTTATTTTTAAAATAATAAGGAAAGATAAGAAAAAACTGCTTACCGCTGTTTGATTGCACGTTTTTATTTTATCATCGATTGATTCTTCACTATGATTTGTGTTTATTGCTGAATTTTTTAGATTTTTCTTTTTATATTCGCCATTAATTTTAACATCAACCGAATTCGATGATTTCGTTAAAACAGGTTCCACTGATAATTGATTGGCTATTGATAGTTTTCCTTGTAGAAATAGATCTTTTTCATTTCTATGCATTTCATTTATATAAAATGTATAAACTTGTGAACATGGTTTTTCAAGTAGTTCAGCAATTATGCATATATTATCACCATAAATAGCATGAAATACACGAAATAATGATTTCTCACTGGACAACCAACCTGATAGTTCATCGTTTAGTTTTCGTTTTATAGATGGTTTAAAAATAATGCCATTTCTATGAGTATTTACATTTAGTAATGATGCTGCCGATAACGATAGATGATCAGATTTATTTGCATTGGATTTTAGACGTTTCGAATGAAAACCATTAGTAGAAGTTTTACATGTAGAAGAATGTTTACTATTGTTAAATAGTTCACTATAACTTCGTTTGAGTTCAATTTTATTTCGTTTCTTTTGATAGAAGGATAAAGCTTTTCTTCGATAGCATTCAGAATTACATGGACGATAATTTATATTGTAAGTTTTTGATTGATTAGTCAAATCGGGTATAATTGGTTTATCTTTATGTAGAAAACAATCGTATCGATGACAACGACGACAAAAAAGCATAAAATAAGAATGTAAAATATTTTCAACAGATGAATCCAATGATATTGATGAATTATCGATATTTGGAGACAATTCTTTTGGTTGCAATCGTTTCGATTCAAATATCGTACCGAAACGATCTCGTATTAAATCGGCGGATGATGGGTGCAGTTCTAAAAAGAAAACATTTCATTTATTTACTTGAGCGAGACCATAAACGTTAGATATCGTTGTCGAAGAGTACGGAAAATATCATATTTATTCTGAGCTCATCGATGATAGTACATCAAACGAAGCTAACTACAATGTACAGTATTATAATTCAATCGAAGTGCTCGAGTAAAAGAAAAGTCCCACTACTCAAACTGGAATTTAAGAAAGCTACAGATGCACATTCTTCTTATATTAACTAACGAAGTAATATTTTACAATGTAGTCAAAATCCTATTAAACTGGTGCTTCGTGAGAAAGCAGCCGCTAGTAACATTTACACAGGTATCAATATCGAAATTTGAATGTAGTACCTTCTGGATAATTTTCAAATAGATTAAATATTTTGCTGAAGCAGTGTTTTGAAATGTTTTCTACAAAGAAGTCTTAGATATAATCAGAATAAAAACAGAACACTTGTCATCTCTGAAATACAATGTACCTTATTTTATGATGAATCTCCTGAAATATAGTCCTCTATAACAATTCAATTAGTAAGAATTCTCATTCCAATAACAAATGTTTTTAGATCCTACATCCTGAAAGAAAATTGCTTACTTATTAAAGTATCAAATAAAATCGTTTCATCCTCTACTGTCATTAGGAATGTATTGTTATCTGACTGTTGTTTAAGACGCTTTAATAATTCCAAGAGATGTTCTTCATCAAAAATGAATTCATTATTTCGATCATTAATGATGGACGTTCTTGAAAAACGACGTATACGTTTTGATGATGACGACGATCGAATCGCTAGAAGAAAAGAAAATTTTATCAGCAAACTATGAGAAACAAAAATTATATTTACTTTGTTGTTGTTCGCTTAGAGAATCACATTGTATAGAAATAAGAAGATTTTTAACATCTTCACTCTCCTCATCCAAAAGTAAATCGGACAGATGTGTATTTGTATCACACTAAATTCATAAGGTTTTGTTTTTAGAGAAGATTTTCATTAATTAAATAATTTACTAGAAAATTGCTTTGTAATGGTACATAAGTAAACAAATTAGGTAATTGATCAACATGTGGTAAAATCGTTAGCAAACAAATAAGTTTGTCACCATTCATTTCATCAAAGGAACAACTTGTGTAAAGAGAGGCTTTGTCATTTTCTATCATAGATTCAGAAACCATACGTGGTCTTCTGAAATCACTATATTGATCAGCGATATTTTTAAGAATAGGCCTTTAAAGAAAATAAAACGATTACTTCGTTGAATCCATTGAAAAAAAAAGAAAAAATAATAATAAACTTACTCGGCATCATCTCTTTGTCGTAAATCAACAGTACGACAAACATGCTTGAGAGCTCGTTCAATTCGATCTTTCCAAATTGAATCGACCATGCTTTTATTATGATCATTATTAAAAACATTCATCATCTTTAAATGCTTATACAGGTTTTATTGCTTGCATTTTCTTCATCATTCAAAAACAATAATTCTAAATCTACAGCAATGAAAAAGAAATTTTTAATTCTTTCTTTTTTTCAATTATTAAAGAAAAACGTAGAACTAAACAAGAAGAAATTTTGTGAGATTGAGCTTCAATTATTTTATCGGTAGACATGGACGATCAAATGAACATATTACAATAGACACAATAAATAAGATTGGTGGCGCTAGACTATCAATGAATTATGAACCAATGAAAACAACAAAAACTGATGGACATTGTCTACTAAACATGTTCAAGATAACCGTTTCACACATTCCCTTTTGACAGATAGAGATACATCAGAGCAATTAATTCATAATTGGTAATATATTGCAAATGTGCGACGAGACACACAGTTTACAAACCTTTTATTTTGAAGTTTAAAAATTTGCTGAACATATTTAAATCAAATTAATGCCTTTTTTCTCCATTGAATCAGAAAAAGAATCCATAGCTGTTCAAAACTCGAAAGTGAAATTCACAAATTCTAAACATGTCTAAATGACATACAGTCCAGGTTTCCGCACAAAAACCTTTGTTTCAATCTTAAGCGCCATCTATTGTTCAATCATTATTTATTGGTCATCATAGAATGAATTGTTGAAAAAAAATACTGAAAATAACAACAAACAAACTCAACTCATCGTTTCCAGTTCGTTTGTAAACCATCTAGGTCAATAGTTGATTAGAAAAAAAAAATTTATTGGTAAAAATTATTCTTTTATCGCTTAATTCATTTTTATACATAAAGATAAACGACGGCAGATTCCTAAAATGCCATCAGTCCCGCCAACATCAATTGGAACACGCAAACGTACTCGATCAACAAACATTTCTGAGAGTAATCATGATCATCAGCATGTAGCAGCATCATCAACAATATTACCACCAGCAACATCAATCAGTCATTCTTTGCATGCAACAAATACCGTTGCTGTCAATGCTCCACCTAAACGTCAACGAAATAATCCACCACCCACAGGGCCACCACCGCCAGTCGCCCCGCGTACAGCTTATTCACTTCGAAATCGTTCGTTAACACCCGATCCTCGTCATCCATCAACAAGATTTCCATCAGTTCAAACAACTTCACCTTCGAGAGCAGCAAACCGACCACGATATAATTTACGTCCACGTCGTCCACAATCACAAATTCGTCTACCTCAAGTTTCAACAACACAACCCATTATAACACCACGTCGTAATCATCCTGTGATTCCACCTATTAATCAAACCATAGCACCAGCATCGTCATCTGCCAATCTCAATCAATCATCATTGCTAACCTTCCAAACAGCTACAACTACTACTACTACTACTACAGCATCCCCACCACTACTACCATTGTCACCTCTACCTCTAATTTCAATTCCTCCAGTTATTCCACCGATACCACATTCAACACCACATGTTATTCAACCAAGACAATATCGTCTTGTTTACATATCCGATGATGATGATGATCCACAAGCAACTGCAACCGTTGTTAATACAACATTTGATTTAGTTACAGATGATGAAGATGAAGATTTCATACGGTCACAATTTGCAACTCGTCATCGTACAACGAGATCGACATCCGGTGTTGCTCCTAATACACGGTAAATAATAAAAAATCTGAGTCGTTTCATTATTAACATTATCTTCTTGTTTTCATAGTTTTCGTACAATAACCGCAGTTCCCTCAAGTGCAGTTAGTACGTCATCATCAAGTAGCTCATCCAGTACATCGACATCAACAACAATCAATACACAAGATTTTATTAATGGTGTTGCCTATGTACGATTGAATCGTGCTATTGAAATTGTTATTGACTCTATTCAATCACTTGAAGGTGCTGTTAGTAGTTTTGATCAACTTGTTTTCGGTCTTATTTACGGTCGTTTGGGTACAAGAGCTGAATCAGATAGTATCGAGGTACCAGTAAAATCATGAATTCTTGAATTAATTATTAATAATTAAAATATTTTAGGGCATGATTCGTTTGTCACGCATATTAAGTCTTAATCTACCATCACGATTAAGTCAAACTGAAATTGATGCACTACCAAAAATAATTTTCGCTACTAAAACTAGTGAAACATCATCAATTCTTCTAGTTGAAAAATGTCCAATATGTTTATCTGAATTTAATGATCAGGAAACAATTAATAAATTACATTGTACACATTTATTTCATTTACAATGCATTTCAACGTGGCTCAGTGTATGTTCAATTTGTTTGACGCCATAACTATTTAAGTCAAACTTATTTTCTTTTTATAGGAAAATGATTCATGTCCAACATGTCGTCGTAAAGTAATGGGTGATTGAAAATATAAATTTTTTATAGCAAACCCGTAACATTGAAGGCAACAAAATTGTTTACCATATTTGATATAGACAAACGAGAGTTTTTTGTTTTCGTTTTCATTTTTCTCGGATTGTTAATCTCAAAACCAAAACCAAAACCAAATATCCCTATTTATGTTAAGTCCCGGTGTGAGAGTTTTTCTTTGGCTATATTCAATCTGTACACAGGCCTATAGACGAGATATATTTCTATGTGCATGTTGATTTCATTCCAGTTTTGTTTTTCTTGTTCACTTTAATTATATGTTCTACTTTCGTATGCTTTTCTCTTTTGATAAAAGTTTCATTATATATATATATATACTCCTTTGCTCCTCTGTTTTTGCATTTGTCAGTGTGTTTTTTTCTCATGCAGATGTAAGGATTATTTAGTAGAATGTTTTTTCTTTTATGCGTGTGTGTGTGTGTGTGTGTGTGTGTGCGTTTGAAAACAACAACTATATACATATATATATAGATAGATATATATATTATAAATAAAATAAAAGACAAAGATGTTTATTAATGTCTAATATGATGACTAGTTTCTTTAATCAGAAAAGTGAGAATGATTTATCGGACTCATAGATCATTAGCATTTCAAGAATTTATCCCACACCAAAACGCAAGCTATCTTCAGAAGGAATGCACTTATATTGACAGAAGAATTAATAATAGAAGAAGAAAAAAGAATAAAATACGCATATTGACATGTCTTCATTATACATGCCTATCATAAGTTATAGCTCTCGTATTGATCTTTTCTTTTGTTTTTTTTCTTTCTCTTGTCTCATAAATGCTCTTTTCCTACAACACTGTTATCTCTTCTCTTTTTTTTACGCTACAATCGAAACATTTTCATTTTCTTCTTGTACTAGTGCTATACGGAGTACTTATAATAAATTTGATCAATAGTCATCGAATATAGGCAAAATAATCAATCATTGTGAAAAAGAAAATACATGGCACTGACGCAAAAACTTCGCATTATTATTGGTAGTGTAGTAACTATAGTGGTCATTGGACTTGTAGTTGGTATTACTGTTGGAGTTGTTGTTGGAAGACGAAAACCTGCAACAATAACAGTTGAAAAACGAGCGCTTCAGATACTTGAAAATAATCCATTAATTGACGGGTAAGATTATCATAGACTTTCAATATTGTAGATGAATGATACATATTAAAGATAATTTTACTAAATATGACAAGAGGATAATGAAAAAATTTCCATTATTAATTATGAGCTCACACTCTCCGCTTGTTAGATTTTCGATTTACATAGATATTTTTTTCCAGCAATAAGATCAACTATCTCATTTATATGACTATAAAACATTGCTGTCAGTTCAAAGACATTCATTTATCAGAATTAGTTTGTCATAAGGTAAGCGTACTCTGTGTAAATCGATGTAACGATTTTCTCTCAAACTTTTCTTATCACGTCAACTTCGATTCATCTAAACTGATATGGACAGTATCGCATAATCAATAACTTATAGCTTGACTTTTATGTTAACTTCTATCCATGGCACATGCGACGTACATACATCGTTGATTGAAATATCAATTATCACTTAGCACCGGATGGTTTAGATAGAAAATTATTGTGATCTTCCAAAAAGTTGAAAGGAAGTAAAAATATAAAAGTATCATTTTTATCTATGAGTATCATACTTTAAACGAGCAAATAATCTTAATCGTTGTTTTTCTAGAATAATATTACTTATTAAGATTGGTCTATTTTATTCATTGGATCAATCGAAAGTAACGAAGATATAATATCAAGTATGACAGTAAACATACTTGAGAACATTTAAACGATATTTTTTTTATGGATGTCATCGACTGATTAGAGCACATGAGCACTCCTATGAAGATTTATCGAGTAGTTTCTCACTATAAAGTCATACGATTGTTGATAATCGTCAATAAAAATTAACAACTTATTATTATTTTCAAAACATAACGCCTTTAATTTTCTCTAGGCACAATGATTGGGCATGGGCTTTTCGTTCGCGTTTTCAAAATAGCATAAATAATCTGGATTTAAACAATATGACTCAATACAAATTTGAAAGAAATATATTAATACATACGGATATAACACGTTTACGACAAGGACAAGTTGGAGGACAGGTTGATTTTGAATGATTGCTTTGATATCTAACCGAACGAGAAAAATAATTTTCATTAATAATAGTTTTGGTCTATCTATACCAGATGTGATCATCAAGGAAAGGATGCAACGATAAGTTTTTTGGAACAAATCGATCTAATGAATCGAATTATAGCTAAACATCCAGATGTATTTCAAATGGCTAAAACTGCTCAAGAAGTTCGACAAGCATTTAGTGCTAAACGTATAGCAAGTTTATTTGGTGTCGAAGGTGGACAAGCTATTGAAAGTTCATTTGGTATTTTGAGAATTTTCTATCAATTGGGTGTACGATATATGACATTAACGCATAATTGTAATACTCCATGGTAAGAGTTTATTTTGCATCGTTGAAAATAATTTTATTTTTCATTGAAGGGCTGATCAAAATCAAGTCGATCGAGTCAATTCGACATTGATAAAAAATAATGGTTTAACAGCATTTGGCAAAAAAGTCATAGAGGAAATGAATCGACTTGGCATGTTAGTCGATCTAGCACATGTTTCGAAACAAACAATGTTAGACGTACTTAACATATCTCGATCACCAATTATTTTTAGCCATTCATCAGCTTATTCGTTATGTAATCATACAAGAAATGTTCAAGACGATGTTCTTGAATTAGTCGTAAGTATGATTATCAATTTAGAGAACGATATGAATATTTTCATATTTATCAATAGAAAAAAAATCAAGGCTTAGTTATGGTTACATTTGCTCCTGGTTTTATCACATGTAATAGTTCGAATGATGGAAGCATTGCTGATGTTGCTGGTAAAAAATAGATTTTTCTTTGGGTGCAATTTTAAAGTGTGCCATTCATTTCTTCAGCACATATAAATCATATACGAAAAATAGCCGATATTGACAGTGTAGGCATTGGTGGCGATTACGATGGCGTTGACGTGTATGTATTCACTTGTTCGTAATCTATTCTACTTTTGCATAAGTAAATATTTTAGTTTACCAACTGGCCTTGAAGATGTGTCAAAATATCCAAAGCTAATTGAATATTTAATAGATCAAGGAGATTGGACAGACGATGATATTATTAAACTTGTTGGTGGTAATATTTTACGAGTTTTGGAAAAAAATGAACAAGTAAAAAAAGGAAGTGCAGTGATGAGAATGACATTTTATTTTTATTAAATTTTAGATAGCACAAGAACTCCAAAAGACAATGAAACCACATGAAAGTTTAATAGAACGCAATGAATTAGAAGTATATAATCTCACGCAATGCCGCTATTTAGATATGTATACGACTACTGTTTGATCTGATCATCTATTCGATCAATATTTTCCAGAAAAAAAATAAGAGTTCATCTGACTTTTAATAATTATCAATAGTGTTATTAATCTGTTTTGATCCTAACAAAATTCGTGTTGACTTCGATGATCTAATTTTTTTAAACAAATAAGTTCAATACGTTTTTCATAGGAAACAACGAAGATACATACTTTGGAATGATACGACTATACCGAAGTTTATTAGTATAATGTACAAATGATTGATCATTTTCATCATCGATTAAAGTATTCTAGAAAAAAAACGCATATATAATCATCTGTATAGATGTAATAGTCTTATTACTTGTGGACCATTTTCTTTATTTTCGTCATGATCGATAGATTGATTTTGAGTTTGCGTTACTGAATGAACCGAAAATTTTATATGATTAAATTTCTCATCTAGACTCTTACGTGGACTAGTGTGTCTAGCTTCTCGTTGTCTTAGTCGAATTGAACGAGAACGTGAGCGAGATTTTGAACGAGCTCGTTTCAATTGTCTTGATACTCGATGAAATGTAGCTTCAGTTTGAATAAGATTTAAATTAAGACGACAGAGTTGTTCATTATGAATTTCTTTTCGACTTTGATATTTATAAGCAAAATGAATAAGAATTGATAGAAAACAAGCCCAGCAAATCAAACGCCATTGATAAAAATTAATTATCTATTAAAGTTAGTTTACAAACAAAGAATGAATTCAAAATAAAATAAAAGTTACCGAAGACATTTGTTGATAACGCTCAAGAAGACCATAAATAAACATGCCACAAAATAAAAAAGATCTAGGTAAAATAAAAGGATTTTACCGCAATAATCCTTTTTCTATTTATCATGATTGTTTTCAAAGAGGATTTGCAAATAAGCTTGATAAATTTTTCTTTTTTAAAGGTTAATGCATTATCGAAAATTTTACCGACAGATTACACGGTGATTTTAGAGCCTTATCAAAGACTTCGTATGCATCAGAATTTTCAGATTCTTTCCCATATGATTTCAACATTTTTCAATAGATTTTATTCTCGTAGTTTTGCACCTCTTCAACTTCAAATCATTCGCTGAAAGCCAATCAGTTATGTCATGTTAGTTTCCTTCATTTCTATGGCAAGCATTCGTTTAGAGTTAGCTCAACGATTTCTGAATGAGTGTTAGAAGACTCTTGAATGCTATAGTCCGAATTAAAACAGAATTTAAAAATGCTGAAAATGAATCATCAGTGTACAATTTGTTTTGGAAAATATTAAAAAGAAAACTTTCGGTTATTCTTTGGAACGATTCTCTGAATAGAAGAACTTTTCATACGGTGATATTTTTAATCGAAGCAAAAGAAAAGTTTGAATTTAATTCGAGAAAACTAATATTTTATTCTTCATATAGATATATGGTTGGCTTTACAAACTATACGCTGAATAGAAAATATAATTTCTGCTGAAATAACTAGTAATGAACTCATTCATTTTCTATAGATAAATAGTTGTTACTAAAAATATCATTGGCCTTTTACAGAACAAATTCTATTCACCTTGCTCGATTTGTTCGTTTTGGAATCGTCATAATATATATAGTGAACATCGATAGAACATAAAACCAAAATGAATATGTAAAAGTCATGCGTACGATTGTTTGAATCGTTTGTGAGAGAGCAAATATCTAAACACATTGAAAATTAAACATATTTTTAGCATGTACTCCCAGTCATGCATGAAATCTCAAGGCAATATCAAACAATTGATTATCTATGCGGCATGATTTCTCTTTTTTTTAATCAAAACTGAAGAAATCTAAAAAGGATTCATTTTCAGAGAACTTTCTTTCCAACAGAATTCATTCAATGTGAAAGTATTATAAATTACATTCGAGTGTTGTTTATTCACGAGTACGCATGTTGAAAATGGTTATGTGAAAAGTCAACTTGTTTCTAGCTTAAATCACTCATCAAGTCTCATTTCGAGCAATCTTTCACTTCTACATAGGTGGCGAAATGTTTCTAATTTAGGGGAGGCTCACATGTTTTTTTTTTAAAACAACGGCAGAAAGTCGGCATTAGAGGGAGAAAGCAGATTTTTAAATTTCTTCGTTATAACTTTCATTCAAAACATTTTCTTCACTGACCCATTTGTACATCTTCAGAGCAATCGAGAATTCTACTATACTATCAAAGTTTTATTTCATTATCAACATAAGCGTACAAAATCTTAAACCTTGGCTAAAGCAAATAAAATAGTCGTAAGTACAAAAGCTATTATTCATGCGCCCAAAAAAGACGTTTCTACTGTGATCTTTTGCATCAAAATTAGAACAAATGCTGTTCAAGTCTAGCTGATCTAATTTTTCTTTATGAATATGAGGAATAAGGACACGATTAAAACGTTGTTGTGTCATTGTTGATCGTAGTTCCCTTCATCTTCATAGAGGAGGCGCTAGCATTAATAAGTGAAAATATTTCAAAAACACGCAACATGCACATCCTCAGGCTGAACATTACTTCGGAGAAAAAATAGCATCGCTTTCATTCATCAGATATAGAATTACGATGAAATCAGGACTCTTTTCAAATAACTGAGTCTCCTCAAGCCTCCCCATTTGTTTTTTACGGGAGGTTTGAGCCTCTTCTAGCCTAAGGGCTCCGCTACCTATGCACCAGAAATGAGCACAGGACAGAACGGTCCTGGCCTGTCATACAGGACAGGACAACCTTCTAATTTTCGTCCTGTCCTGTCGCCCGCCAGGACGATAGGTCTAACAGGACAACAGGGCAGGACAGGACAAAAAAGTTGTTCTGTGTCCATCTTTGGTACAGGACGGTCCTGCTGTCCTGCCCTGTTGCCCGCCAGAACGAGGTCTAACAGGACAGGACAGGACAAAAAAATTGTTCTGTACTCATCTCTGCTATGCACTTCTACTATGAGCTAATCCTTAATTTAATTTCACAGCTGTTTTCTGAAGAACTATGAGATTTCGGTGGAAGTCTCATTGAAATGACAATTTCAAATTATTATCTTACTTGTTTAAGTAAATCATATTCATGTCGAGCAGCTTGAATAACGCTAGTTAGTATATCTTGGGTTTTATCCATATTTGTTCGAGCCAAGTGTTTGAGTTTCATCGCATTACTAAGAATAGTTTCTTGAACATACTGTTGATATTTCATTTTATCTGTTAATTGATGTTGCATATGAATGGAAGATACTAATTTGGTTATGGTTTCTTGTGAACTACTAAGAAATAATGTTAAACGTGATGTAAGTTCGGATTGATAAGATTTTTGACGAAGAACATAACAAACACTTTGAACAAATGGATAGAATTCAGTATATGCTAAAATAGATAGAAGAATTTCTTTCTTTAATTAGAAGAAGATCGATTTTTTTCTCATTCACCAATAAATGCATTCATATGTTGATGAAGGTTTTCAACACATAATTCAATATCAGTTTGTTGACATAGAATATTCGACGAGTCATCATTCATTGCAGATAGATGACAAAGAGTGAATTGATAAGCTATTTTCGACTGATATTTATCGAGTTCATCAATCGAACAATATTTTTGTAACATGATTAACACCTCTTGCCAGCAAGTTGATGTTGATGATAATGATAAAATCTGCTCATATTTTTGTTGGCCATTGTTAAATACATCACTTGAGGAAAATGCAGTGATTGTTAATAGTATGAGTACTTTAGCATAGCTGGACATTGTTTTTTGTTGTTCTCTAAAGTCTATTTTTCGATTAAATTCTTTCATTTTCTTATTATGAAAAACAGAATTCTTTTTTATTTATAATTCATATGAGACACAACAGACAATAAGACAGAGAGAAAGAGAAAAAAAATAAATGACAATATGAATAGGATTGCATCCGATGATGTTGGTACCAACAGAATTGGTTGTATGTTTTTGAACATTTATATAATTACTTTTGCTTTTGAATATGTGAAATACAATTTTATATGATTCAATCACGCAACAAAACAAAAAATGTTAGTAATATTAATATACAAGTGTTCGTCATATATTGTTTCTGGTAAAAATATCTATTCTTGTTCGTCATCTTTTCCCTGGAATAAATTTTAAAATAAATTTTTCTATCGAAAAGTGTAAATCTTACTTCAGGATCTTCTTCTTCTTCTTCTTCTTCTTCATTTTCGCCTGCACTACCTTCTTCTTCGTCATTTGTTGTTGCCGCCTATAAAAATGGATTTTTTTTATTTCCAAAACATGAATGAAAATAGTTGTGTTTTTTTTCTCTTACTAAATAATATTGAAGAGGATTAACAAATATATCATCTTTGATAACTTCACCAAATTCTTCATTGCCTGTTTCACCAGTTGTATCAGTAAACCAAGTCATAAATGCTCCGTGTTCATTCGAGCCTTCATGATCATGCGAACGTTTCCGTGTAACTGATGATGAAATATCACCATCAGTTTTTCTACTAGTTGCTGATTGGTTATTTTTTCCCTCCTGAAGCAAACATCCTTTTGTATATATTTTTTTCTTGTTTAAAGAGTCGACATACATTTTTCCATCGTATTGGTGTTGATTTACATTGTGTTTCACTTGATTCCGTAACACTATATTCTTTAACAATCGAATCATTTTCAAAATAGGGATTTTTGTCGAAGGTCTAAAACAAAATAAAGCGATGTTTTTCAAAGAAAAAAACAGAATTGTACTTACAAATTTAATAGAATATCCTGATTTAATATCTTCATGCTGAAATAAATAATTCAAAAAAATAAATACTATAAAACAAAAGATCTTCGGTTTTGTTTTACTTCTTCGACGTCGACACGTTTAAGATGTTGTAAAATATTTTCATCATTTTGATCTAGGCAGCTTGATAATTGAGGATGATTAAGAAATACACTAATCCAAAATGATGGAATTTTACTAATTAACTCCGAACCTTAAAAGGAAGAAAAACGTCGTTACTGTTTTTCTAAAACAATCAAAGAAACAAACGTTTTTTGTAGTGTGGTTGACGAAGTTTATTATATTTTTGTTCGACTTGTAGAATTTCTTCACTTGCTTGTTCATTGAAACGATCAATATCATTTTGTACGTCGCCAATGACTTCAAATGCTTTTTGCATTTCGAATTCTGCAAGAATTTAAGATAATCATAATAGTATTCATATGAATAGAATGGAAAAAAATTTTACCATCAGCTTTAGCTTGTTTTGCATTTGATCCTGACATTTTGAATGTTAGAAGTATTCTCAAATTTTCCAAATGACGGCTAGACGATAAGAAACAAAGGGAACTGTGTCTTTTTATTCTTATGCAATACATTGACCAATAGGACAGCGTATCGCATGAGTTTGGCACTCGTTTTTGTTTTTCATTGCATTTCAGATTTGATCATAGCGACATCAAGCGGAATTTTATTCGTAAAGATATTTTACATGAAAATAATCGTTTGTCACTTTCATTAGTGAGGTATTAAGAGTTTTATTTCCACAATTAATTATGGTCCCTTAGTCGGAGAAGTATTTCCGATTTATTTTTGAAACGGAATTCCAGCTTGTTTATTTCGATATTGCCTATATACGTTGGAGACTAAATCTGTCTAATGAATTATTCAACACCTCCATTTGTAGAATAGTTTGCTTTTATGTATTTAATGATCACATCATTGCTATAGAATCCTTGAATATATAGCTCTTGATTATACATGAATTATTCTTAATACACACAAAGAACATTTGGATTTTTCTTTCACTAAACCTGTGTAGGATTTTCGAGATATTTAGCTCAACTATGCATCTCGTAGAAAGACTTTTTTTCCATTGTATAATATATACAAATGCACACGTTGTTACTTATTAGGTATACGAAATAATCAGAGATTTAATTTTATGTGTAGTAACATTCAATCGTATCTATATATCTATCTGCTGAGTAAAGTAATGAATTATTGTCTTACTTGTTATCGAGATTAGAGATTTATTTATTTATTCATTATTCAATACACCTACGAGGAGACCGGAAATTGCTTGCATAGTCTCAACTGTTCTATTTACTCAAGTTAATAGATACGATATAGTAAGCAACAAAAAATAGAGATGTCATAATGATGATAATGAAGTATCTTCACATTTTATTTTTTAGTCATACTTTAACAATCGAGATAAATTACATTTACACAAAGATTATCTATGCAGTGAACATGACAAGATGTTCTTTTTTTTTTATTCGAATTTATTCTATGCTTCATTTTTACTTACTATGTAAATCAATAGAGAGTATTTTTCTCGTTGAAAAACAATACTATATATATAGAGATATATTGTGTATATTTCTGTGACACATTCATCAGACTTGTTTGTTTTCATTTTATACCAATAACGTCTGGATTTATAACGAACAATAAAAGGAAATGTTTCATATTATTCCATTACATAGGAACAGAAAAATAACATTTTCTCTTTTTTTATGGCTATGATGCAAGGTCAATCCATGTTTATGTAAGAGTTTTTCTTTTTTTTTTTGTTCAGAAATAGAGTCGCTGTGCGAAAAAAACTGAAAAAAAAATGTCATTTAGACTCGTCTATTCTGAAGACTTTATCACATGGTCATCTGCTCGGTTACAATAGACGCATATACTTATGCTCATACTTCTTTTTTCTTTCGTTCTTTCTTCTTCATTCATCCTAGTACATTCCGTCCTATAGCCATCGTCCACCGGTACCATAAGTTACCTTTTCTTTTTTTCCTTCTAGTTCAACCGAACACACACACACACACACATCAGTCAATAGTAGTGTCGTTGTTAGTTTTATCAAATGTCTTGTTCTTTGTTGGACATTGATAAAACAAGTGCGAATGTAAGTTCAGATAATGACATGTCGAACATTTTAGATGACAGCAAATTTACGTCCATCATATAAAGAAGCACAAGAACGTCTTTTGAAATGGTGTCAAAATGTTACGAGGAATTATGAAGTAAGAATATAAATTATCTTGTTTGTTTCTTTATATGCTACATTACTCTCCGCCTTTCTATTTATAGTCAGTCAAAATACGTAATTTTACAAGTGATTTTGCTGATGGTCTTGCTTTTTGTGCGATAGTTCATCATTATTTTCCCGATGCATTTGATTTTAATCAATTAAATCGAAATAATAAGCAAAATAATTTTGATTTAGCATTTCGTACTGCTGAGTAAGTTATTTCTTTTCTTTGATTGATTATGATCTTACGGATATATATTTATATATATCGTATTATTAGAGAAAAAGCTCAAATTCATCCACTACTCGATAGTGATGATCTTGTAAATGGTGCATTAG
Organism: Rotaria socialis; assembly: GCA_905331475.1. Lineage (NCBI taxonomy): Eukaryota > Metazoa > Rotifera > Eurotatoria > Philodinida > Philodinidae > Rotaria > Rotaria socialis. The sequence goes on along the minus strand of CAJNYU010000783.1, from coordinate 218,231 downwards.
ATAAAAAATGTGTGTTCACCTATTTACTTACATTATATCATGGATTAAAAAATCGAGAATCAATGGCAAACAAAGCTTTTCTTAAATGAAAATTATAAGTAAAACTTTTTTCTTTTTTTAATAAATATCAAGTGTTTTTTTTTTTTCTTTTCTGTCTAATTTCAAATAAAACAAGTTTTAATCTTGCCAATCAGTTGTTTATTTTTCCGTTATTTTAGATTAGAGTATAAGAAAATATTTGTATTATTCTATGACAAGAATGCATAGCTATTTATGTGAACAAATGTATTCTTCGATTAGAGTTCGCCTACCATAAATATGACAAGTCTACCCATATGCATGCAATTACGTCGTTAGTTAAGAATGCAAATTAGAGATACAATTTCATCGTAATAACTCAAACAAGGAAAAAAGATCATTGTAATGGATAGATAGATATAGTTCGCATCTATTCTGCTTCTAGACTTCATCGTTTTGTAAAGGAAAATATTGTGTTTACTTTGAGAATTAACTTATTCTACTGAAATTAACTATTAGTATTGATTGAAACTATTTAAATAATAGAGTTCGGTGATAGTTCAACATATTGAGAATAAACTTTAGAAGAAGTTTGCTGTTAGTTGAAGTTATGATGATTATTTGTAATACTATTGAAGATTAATAACTATTTAGATAATCAATTATTTGTTTGAATGATTTCACCTTTCGAATAAAGAATGGTTATGTGTCGAACTTCGATTCCTTGAAAATGTAACAAAACTTAATGAAGCAATTGATAGAAATTCAATGATCCATCCTCGTAGAGTAAAAGAGCTCCAAGCAAAACAAAAAAATTTCCTTTTATTATAACTCAGTTTGCATGTAACCGAATAGGAATAAGGTCATTTCTCTCTCTTATGAACCGGGCAAAGTATGCGTACACAAAAGACTGGCAGTGTAAAGTGATACAACTCTCCCCTGATGTTTTATTTAATTTTGATAAATTTGTTAATTTTACTGTTACAAGTCGACTACCATCAAAATTGTATTATTTCAAACGTTTCATTGTACATCCCGATCGAATTAACGATATTTATAATAGCTATATGACATAACTCTAAAATGACAAATGTCGAGTAGTTTTTTACAGTGTACATTTCATTTATTCATTCATTCATTTATGATTTTGATCACCTTGCATGCATAAAACTAATATAGATATTTGCGACAAGGCTATTCCACGAGTCATTTTTATTCATCGCAGATCAAAATGTCGTTGAGAATGATGAGTCTTGTTCTCAATGAAAAAATGACAAGAACTTTATTAGGAACTCTACTTGATCTATTCAGTTTTAAACAGAGCTAGAAGCAACTAAAATCAATGATTGACAATAAAAGCTGTGTCATTTGTTCGTAGAGATCAAAGTTCATCATTTTTAACTACATTTATGTCGTGATGAATAAAAGACTATAATGAAATGAGTTTATTGTAAATATTATTATGACATTTGATATACGGTATGGTAGAAAGACGCTGTATTTTTCATTTCTATGATCATAATAAGGATAATCAAATCGATTGGGATATATTTGAATATAATATCAGGACTACCATTTCTCATTTTTCAAATGGGATTTTTGAAAGTCCAAATGGGGTACATTCGTTTTCAGAATGGAATACATAAGTAGGGTACATTGTCTGCCTCCTATAGTAGAGGATTTAATTGAAAAAATCGATCAGATAAACATCACCATTAGAAATAGAAAAGTCTGATTTAAATATAGAACAATGAGCACAATATTTATTAATTCGACATTCTCTGAGAAATTCTATATATTTAGGATCTTTCAATCAGTTTTGGTTGAATATACAACGTCGTTTTGACTTTGATGAACATTTTTTTCTTTGATATTAGTAGCTGGCTTGTCGTGGAAACTGGGAAATTCTTCACTTGCTATTGCTTCTGAATCGTCAGAAATTTCAATTTCATAATCTTTGTTCAATGCCACGCGAAAATTATCAATAAAACCAAATACATTGAAGGGAAAGTCTAAAACCCGATTCCTTTTTGGAGACAATGTGTATTTATCAAACTTAATTGAAAAAAGTAATGAAACGATGGGAAAGGAGAAAAGGAAAAAATTCAATAAAATTTATTTCATTATTCATAGTGAACATAGAATGCAAAACTGAATAATTAAAGACGGAATTAAACGAAATGGGTGCTAATATCTATTGGTCAGTTATTTACCAACACATTTTATTATACATTTCTTTATGAAAATGTGAAAAGTCTAGAGGAAGACAAGTTGTTTTCATTAGAAGATTAGCTAGTCGTACCGTAGACTTAAAAGTCTAAATGGGGTACAAAATGGTGAAATGTAGGTGTGTACCCCAAGATGGGGCACAGTTGGCAGCCCTGTATAATATTGTTTTGAAGGCAAAGCATTATTTTCTCACACGTTAGTGAAAGACTCGTAATGAAATTTTATCGACAACAAACATAGTTTTTTATTTTCCCTAGAAAAATAATAAAATTCTAGGCATAAAATTACTCAATTCATTGGTAACATAACTTGTCTTACATCGTATTTTCCTTGCATAAAATTCTGATTCATTTTGGACTCGGTTTTGCATATCATGCATAACTAATTTTCATTGTAATAATATATCAGTTATTTAGTATTTATTAAAAATAATGGTCGCTATCCAGGCCAATGATTCTGGAGAACGGATACTGCGGGAACCGGCAGGAAAATGAGGGAAAAACCACCGTATTGTACAGGAAAACACTGGAAATCGCGGAAATCAGAAGCAGTATTCCGGTCGGAAATTTTCGGTTATTTTCCAATCAGTTCCTGCCTGAAAGCACAGGAAATTGCTGGGGATTCAAAGTAAAAATTCCGAAAATTTCGGACCGGAATACTGCTTTCACGTTCCAGTGATTTCCGGTGTTTTCCTGCCGGTTCCCGCCGTACGAGTTCGACCTGGGTAGTACTTATCTAATTGCATTTTCCCAATTAAGCTGGCATGTCAACTTTTGTGAAAATTTTTTTGTACAAAAGCAACAAGTATTTTAAAATTTCGGCTTACGTAAAGTTAAGATCAATTTTCTAAGTGAAAACTTATCGGATATTTAAATAGATGAAGAGTTTGAAATTTTGTACAAAAATTGGTATGCCTCTTTGTTTGGAGTGAATCATCTGAATAGCATTAGATCCATGAAAATTTGTCCTTAAAATTTAAGGAAGCATAATCTTCATATTCTCTTTTTCTGATTTCTGTGAGGAATAATCATGTAAATATTTATTCTTGTATATATTTAAAACAACATAGATACAGTCTATAAGAAGAAAAGCGAATATTAGTATTGATTATCATGCTTTTAGGTAGGAAAAATTCACTGTTCGAAGAGATAAAAAGATTAAATACTGAACTCTCCAGTCATAAAAACATTAAAACATTTTCATTAGTCCGATGCAGATTAGAAATGCAAGAATAATTATTTTAAAATCCATAGGAACAATCGATTGTCCTGCATTGCATAAATTAGTATTGCCTAACAGAAATGAAAAACAGAATTCAGATCAACCAAACAAAAAAAGAATCAATTATTTGAAACTTACAACACCAAGTACCAACACCGAGTACATTTGCAGTTACACAAGTGGGCACAATTCCTCGGCTAGTAGCTACAGAAGCGCTTATTTTCTAATAAATTAATTCGATCGAATTCGTTATTTTTATTTCTGAAAAGAATAACTCACATAACAGAAGTCACCCGTAGCGTTTGATGAAACTATAACTGCACCATTTGCATTGAATGGGTTGGCACATACTTCGCAGCTATAGCATTGAAGTCCATTGACTAACGTCGGCAGAACACCTATAGTTTAAGATTTAGAATAGTGATTTATTCTTGTAAAAAAATCTTACTGATTGCACATAAGAAAAAAGTAAATAAAACTTTCATATTGTGTGATGTTCAGAAGAAAAATAATGAGAACATATGATAATGAGACATAAACTCAGAGTTTTTATAAGAGAGAGAACCGTAATTTCCGATGAGTCTTTTAGAAAAAGTGCTTTTTCTCTCGCTGTCTCGCTCAAAAGAGTATTTTAATTGCGTTCATTTACGGTGAACAATTCAATTTGTTATATATATATATATATATATAATAAGTTATTGAATTAAACAGCAAGCAGTGACCAGCTTTTATTTCAATGTTACTGTTTTTTTTGTAATATTAAACCTCTGCTAGTTTATTGTCGAAGAGACAATAATACTAAGAAGTTTTCTCAGAATCTTTAAATTACACATTCTTTTCAAAAAATTAAAAGAATAATCAAATGGATGTGAAGCAACATTTTTTTAGAGAAGAAATACGATAGTAGATAGAGCATCGACATTACTTTCTTGATTACAGGCATGAGTAATCGATTGAGCACTGAAACTATTTACGCGTGACGAACGTTAAATTCATTTTTTCAAAATTATATCCACTCAAGCATTTATCGACAACATCTACAAAATAATATTATGAACAATTTATTCATGTTTCATTAAGAGAAGCGATTATATTGGCAGCTCTGTAATTAGATTCTCACTTTTTGCAGTTGTATAGCACATTTTAAAAGCGTTACTAAGTTACTAACTTATAGGAAACGTGCTTCAAGTTCTTTTAATTGTTTTGAAGCTAATGTAAATGTGTAAAATGAGTTCTTTTTAAATATTTTTGAATATCATAAACAAAATTTTTCTCACCAAAGCGACATAACTATTCCAGCGATAACAGCAAGTGCTGGCCAATTAGAAAATAAATAAAAGAACTCAATTTTTATTTTTGATGAGATTGTGTCTTAGGAAAATTTGTAACGATTCAATGGTTCAATCTCATGAAGACGACAAAAAATAGCAATGATAAAGATTCACAAGCTCTTGCATATTTAGATACTTTTTAATTCTTAGCTGAAATATGTGTAACTTTTATAGTCTATTTTGAATTTCTTTATAGAAGATTTATTGCGAAATTTTCTAACAATTGATGTACAAGACAGATGTCCAGATTTTGGATTAAGTCTATAGATACACCACTTTGTGATGACACGTACTTTTATCAGCTCACATTTTACTCATAAAAATGGTTCATCTGAAATGCATATCAATTTCGAAATCAAAGTTTCCTGACAGATCAACACGAGAGAGCTCGATTCTATCATAAAGATGATTAGTGCTCCATTGACTGACCATGGTTGACAAGAACGATATGAGCACAATACAAAACAGATCAAACTACGCATTGTTTTTCTTTATTTTTATATCAGTTAACTAGAATTCAGGGGACAACACAAAACGCATCCAATAGAATACGTCTTTTGATGTTTGCTGAGAATGCTCATCGAGTTATATAGTTCATCAATAGTTTCCATTGATGACTGCTATTGTTTAGACAAATTATCGACAATTTGTTCAAGAGATTGAGTACGAGGTGAGACCACAACATCATCAAGAGACTCTATGAGATATTGTGAAGTTCTTAAAAATAATCAGATTTGATTCTTTTATTGCTACTAATGGTAATTAAATTTCATAATTAACTAAAAGGGATCCATTTAAAAATTGATTTTGCATAAGTTCGTCTTGATCTAAAAGTATTTTGATGTTTAATAGGTTAGAAATGATGAAGATGTATTTTATTGGACCTTTCTATAAATATTTTCACTTATTCTATCATCGCAGAGAAATCGATTCAGATAAATGAAACTTGAACGATAGATATGACTCTTAAAAAAAAGAAAACAGAATGTGTTTCGAAAATCCAGAAAAGAAAGAATACCCAAAATGACTATTACAAAAAAGAGAAATTTAAGTGAATACATTGCACACCTGTCTCTGTTGTAGCGTCTATGATTTTAAAGTATTTCTAAGTGGAAAACGTGGATTTTATACCACTGGACATAAAACTGATTTCTCTATCTAACCGTAGAAATAAAAATATTTTCAGCTACTCTAATAATTGATTAATTGCTTAAAACGATTCAAACGTTTGAACTATTGTATTTAATCTCGTTAGCTACTCGATTATTGCAGAAGATAGAAGTCTTTTTGTTCTATATGATAAAATAGAGATCAATATTCTTTTTAGTCCTATAAGAAACAGAATTCTTGACTGTAAAATACTCGAACTAGAGACGATGAAAAAAGACAAAAAGCATAACATGTATTTCACTCTAGAAATATCAACGCTACTTTCCAGTTTATCTTTAATTGTGGTATTGCTTTTGCATGTTCTACAATGTGTTAAACAACAAAAGCATAATTATTGCAAAAGTGGATTCCCATATCAAGTTTTGTCATGACTAGATAGTCTGAAATGCCGTATTGGTCCCCAATTTGAACACGATGCTTTTAAAAGGCTTCATTTTAAGATTGCCATCTTTTGACGTGGGATTATCATCTATGACATTCGTAGATCTTAATACTTTGATATTTCGCTCAGGCGTCATAAAGTTAGAAACTGTTGCTTTTGTTTCATCAACCGGCGTATCACTTGTGCATTAAACGTCACCATCTGAACAGAACGTAGGTGCACGTTCGTAAACTGAGATAAGTGCACTGTTAACTGTATCTTTCTTAGTTACGGTATGCTGAAGTTTAATCGTGGTTTTAACATATTCATACCTTGGCAATTCAGAAATGGGTGTGTGGTTGTTGATGAACCAAATAGTGTTACTCATATATCAATACCCCACGCCCTTCCAATAACAATTCAATGGGAAAATGTTGTATCAACCTGTATGAACCCCAAGGATAAAAATCTCATTGAAGAAAACATAGATAGTATATTTATTGTCTAGTTTGATGTTAAATCAACTATAAGAATATATTCTTTTGTTCTTAACATCCTCACAATTTTATTTTTCGAAAATAAATTAAAGTGCATAATATATAAATAAGAATAATATGCAGACTATTTATTTCTTAGCAACAATAATACTTCACAAGTTTTTATTTTCATGTAGCTATATGTCAATTAAATTGAAGTCGACATCTTTCTAGGACGAAACAATCCGATAACTGGATCCAATCGTATTCCGATCAGTTACTACAGGATTCCAAGTAAGTCCAGGTGGTGGACCCATTCACACACCCCTAGTGTTGAAATCCGAAAGGTTTCCTGAGGAACCTCGTTGGAATCTGCCGCCTGAAATTCTTATCGGATTCGCTGTCCGATTCATTTACCCGGGCATAATAACTTGTTCATCATCATCATCAATATTATAATCAAAATGAATATCTTTTGTTGCACTAGTAGGGGCAAAAAAGCTCACCCCAAAGCATGTAAGCGCCTCGGTATTTTGAGCGAATTGTACATCATTGATTTTAGAATGATCTGCAATAGTTTCAGAAAAAATAAATGAGGAAACATCGGATTCGTATCCGATTGTTATGTGTACTGCAAAAACTGAGTCGATTTATATATGTTTTGAATAATTCAGAGAAAAAAAATTTTTTTTTTGAAAAAATCCCTGTACCCCCCCTCAGGGATGGTCTGGTTAATAATGACAACTTTTTCGATAACTCAGCCATTTCTTCACGGATTGCTTTCATCTTCGAACTCGACTGAGATATTGATGAGATCATTCTGTGTACAAAATTTCATGACAATTGGATGAGGCTTTCAAAAGTTATCGTGTTAACGGCCGGACGGACGGCCGGACACACTGACCGAATCTAGAGTGTACTCATTTTTTTGGAGTACACAAAAACGTGGCAAACAAAAATAGTAAAGAATAACTATTTTTATTCCTTCAGCAAAAGACGCAATGAAGCGTAAGAATGTTCTCAGTAGGAATACGGTCATAACGATAGATAATTGTTTAACTATGAGTATCTCGCCCGAACGAAATAGTCATTACTAAGAATAAGTAGTCTGTTTAACAGGGCATCTCCTACATCTGAATACGATTAGCAAGCTAAACATTTATCTTAAAAATAGGCTTGTTTTTATTAGTTTTGACATGTTTCGAACAAAAAAATGTTCCGGAACAAATGATCTTTTTCGGATTTGCTACATGTTTTACTTGAGTTACATTCTTTAAACTGATTGTTGACTAGTTAGATACTGTCACATACGATTTATCAGTTCAACGGTTATCACGTTTTGGTTTATCACAGTTATTATAGAGTACGTACCTAAATGATGATGTTCCGCGATATGAATGTACTGATCTTGTAAAAAATAACTTTAATATATATTTCTCTGAAGAAACAATGGAGATTATAAAATACAGCATTCATTCGTAGATATTGGTTTTTGTTACCCTGTAGTGTAGTTTTATTGCTATTTACAACATTATATTCTAATATGAGCAAATATAAGAAGAATTCGCTGAGTAGATTTGATAAAAACGTGCCACTATACTTAATATTCGAATGTTTGATACAATCGTCATTGAAATTCTTGAATCGATTTCGGTTTCTAAAAACATAAGTTAGAACATTAGATGAAATCCTCATGCACGAAACGCTGCTCATCATTTGCTTTATTTTCAAGCTCTAAAATTATCCGAATAATTCTGTTTTTAAACATAGAATTTCTCGGTAAAACTCACTGATATTGTTATAAATCAATGTGTAAGAAATATTACATATAGTGTATTTGTTTTAGAACTTTTTCATATTGTTATACTGAGATGGTTCTTTCCATAACTAGTAATAGTTCTTGATACTCCTGAACGATGATTTCTGTACACTGTTTTTAATCATAAAATATAATGAATGTAGCAATTCAATGAAAATTTCTCAATCATTTGCTTGAATTTTATGATTATTAACAAGGCATACGGCAACGAATCTACTCGTACTAAATAAATGTGAAGAAAACAAGTCTTAATGCTTGCTTGTAGACCATTTTGAAATAATACTTCATCACGCAACACTGAGCCTGTAGTAAAAACGTTTGTTATCATTCTACAAGTACTCTTTTTATTGTTCAAAATCAAATTGAAGTCCAAAGAAAGATAATGAACTGAAATGGACAACTGGTCAACATATTCGACGATTGAATTCTGGCTATATTATATGGTTTCAAGCTGAAATATTAGGTAGACAAGAGATAAAATTTATTTTTCTTTAACGGCAAAGGGGATATTCGCAAACGAAGTTTCACATATGAAATCAATTATCAATATAATTAATATATGTATTGCTTTTACTCTATTCTGACTTTTCAGATACTTTTATCGAACATAAAACACGGTAGCAAGTAAAAAAAAATACATAATAGATATTTAATAATCAACGATGCCTAATACTTGTGAATAGATACAATTTGCATTCGATTAAGTTGAAAAAAATAATCCTGCACATTAATAATATACTATTTTAGTTAGAAGAATAGAATATTTTTATATTCGCTTATGAAAAATATTTATGGTGATACAGTAGAACATTTGTATTTTAGTCATCGACTGCTAATGGTCTTCCTTACAATTTTGTAATATTAATTACTTTTTCACACTGGATAACAAGAATGGTCAATATTAATGCAAAATTGCAAGAAAAATAAAATAGAAAAGTATACATTCAACACATAAAAATATGCTTTTATGTATATTAATATGTTCTCTTGATATGTTTTCGAACCTTGATTCCTGATAAATAGTCATAATGCGTTTGATATTACCCGAGAGAACACTTTATTTCGCACAACGAATAGTTATAATCAAATAATAATGAAAATATTATATTATGCAATCAAACCAGGCGTTGCTCTCGTACACGATGGTCTATTAATCATTCTAAATGTTTAGATAAAGAATCTTCGTGTATATATTAGCGCATTCCATTAGTACATTAGAAAGATTAATCAAAGCATTCAGAGATAAATGTGATTTTTAAACGATAGTCTAAAATGAAACAGAACCTAAAAGCAATATCTACCCAAATCTGAGTTTTGAAGTGCAACATAACCTGTATTCACAATTGGTGGACGTGTTTGATAAACAATTTTCAATTTATTCTGTATAAACTTGATACGATGCTCAAGTCATTAGAGATAATCAAAGAAATGATGAGTTTCTCTGAAAATAATATTTAAACGCAAACGAAAAAAATGACTATGGTTATTAATAAAATAAAATAAAACGAATGATTCAGTCCAATTCTGAAGGATAACTGTAAAATACTTCTAGTTTCATTTCAAACAGCCGTTTTTAGCCTTCTATTGTTGTGATCACGGCTCCAATTGTATTGATCGTATACGACAAAGTATTATCATTAAAGCAAGACTGTAATGTTGCAGTAACATTTATGTGGGCACGAGTTAAGGGAAAATGTGGACGCTACCATGGAGACACATGCAATTCATTAATGTGAAAAATCTAATTTATTATTTTGTATTGCTAATAGAAATTATTTCTTTCAATGATGATTCATAACGCAACTCAATAAATATTTCTGTACATGAAATCCACATGAAATAGGAATACTATCTTTGAATTTGCTATACAAAACCAAAAGTAAGTATTCTTATCCTTTTATCTTCAAACTTACGACGAAGCTGAAATATTTCTGGTTGATTTAGATATTGTTTGTTAAAGACCTTACATTAGCCGTGTATTCTTGTATCGTCAAGCAAAAGCTGTAGTAGTTCGCGTTTTGAACCGAGTTATCTATGTTAAAAAGATGTCGCTAGTGAATGATTATTTATTGGGAGAGTTGTTCGCCAAGGTAACTGTTGATGGAATGCCGAATGTTACAACTAATCCAAATTTGTTCACCAAAAACTTGATAAGTATAACAAAATAATTTAGTTTATTCAAAAATAGTTACTCAATGGACGCACAAATTCGTCGTTTGGTCGTGACTGGCACTGAATTAAATGGTCTGTTGTCTTTCTCTCTTTTTTATATTTTATTTGTAAATTCTAGACATTCAACTACTATCTGATGCATTTCAAAAACTTCAACAAAATTTTCAAGTCAACCTTGTTCAAAGTAAAGATACTATCGGACAAGATATATATGTATTACTTGCAGAAAGTGCTCTTGATGTAAGAATCTATTTAATTTTTTCCTGTCATCATAAAATATTTGCCTATGTTCATAGTTAAATGCGGACTCGATAGCTGATGAATGTCTTCAAATGTTTTTTTCGTTAAGTCCAGTTAAAAGTCAATTTGTTGGACGCGCTTATTTATGTCAATTTCGTATGTACATGCCAAAAGCAGCGCAAGATTTCGTAAGTAATACAACAGAAAAACGTACTCTCACTCAACACTACAATAATTCAGAAGACTTTGTTGATATATGTCATAGACGCTGCATAAGAACCGTCTATTTACAACATCGTTTCTTACAAACATTTTAAGCCAACAAATGCTATTTTCTTTTTTCCCTGTTGAATAAAAATTTGATGAGATTTGACATACGATTCAATTGAATTATTTTTAATTTGAATACTACATGAGATGCACATTTCCTACAGGCTGGGTTTAACTTTATGAGTATCGATTGCAAGTAAACTTGCTTAAAATTTTTACTGATTATTTATTTTCATAATCTATCATATATAAAAGACGAAAGGAAACCTGAGATCAGTACTTAGATGGATAGTAAACTTCGTTTTTGAATATTATTATTTTACACAAAAGGAAAAATAACAGTGACAAGAAATTAGAAAACATCATACACTATCAGCTTTTGGTAGCCATACGTTTGAAAAGAACGACTTCATATTTTAATTCTTTTTTTTTGTAAAAACATTTCATTGTTTAGGGTTCTTTGAACAATGCTATACCATTCTTACAAAAATGTCTTTCCTTTGCTTCAGTATCGCCAAGGTGAGCACTTTAGTTTCTTTTTCGCATGAGAAAAACTAATTTTGTTGAATGTTTTTAAAGATATCAATTTCTTGTTTACAATGCATCAGTTATCTATTTTAATTATATTCGACCATTTTTTCGTACTGACTATCGAAAATATCTGTGTGACAGTTTTCAACAAGTTATCGATACAATGATAAATATTACTGATGAAAAAGACTATCCTTGGCAAGCTCAACTTCTTTTGTAAATATTTTCTAGTCTTCAATTTTTCACTTAAAAAAAAAGAAATCTTTCTCTTCAAGTGAACTAGTTCGATGTTACATGGATGCGAATAACATCACAAAAGCTCGAGAAACGAGTGTACAACTTTTACAGCTATGTCGCAAAAAGCAACTTCCTCTTCTTTCAAATGTTCTTCAATTTTTAGTAAGATTTTAATATGAAGAAAAAATAAATATAACGTTATCATCCTTTTCATTAGACTGTAAACAATGTCTTGGAACCAGACAATCTTTTACCGTATGCACCAACTGATGAACCATCATCTCTGTTCAATCGATTACTAATAGAACTTGCATCCATTCATAAGTAAACGATTTCTTTTTCGAAATTATTTTATAGTAAGAAATGACTTTTTTTCAGAGAAATTATTGAAAATAGTACAACACATGAAACAAATGAAAGTTTAAAAAATGCATTTGATCGCATTATTGCCTTACCCTTGCGTAGTGCTATGCCTGCTCATAAATCAGCTAAAGATTTAACTTCAAAAGATAATCATACTACTCGACCAGATAGAACACTCACATCATATGAAAAGTATTGAATTAAATTTTCTGTTTTGAATATAAATTATTTTTGTGTTTTTTAGACATCGTTTATTAATTGAATCCGGTCGTCTTTCACTCTTACTTCGTTATACTGATTTGACTAAAGTTATTCTTGATGCTCTTGCAAATATTCGATTAAAAGTAAAAAACAAAATAACGGTTGCGGGAAAAAGTCAAGTATTCATAAAGTTCTCTGCATTGTGTCCGATGCAGTATTGTACAGACTTGATCAGTTTTCTATTAAAAAGTAGCAAAATGTCTAGTGCAACTATATCAAGGGGGAAAATCTCATTCCGAGCCATTCGAGTGGATAGGGATGGATAGGAATGGCTGGGAATGCCCGAATGAGTTTTTTCCCCTGGAACTATACAGTGCGTAGAAACAAAAAGTTCATACTTTGAATGCTATCGCGACACAGCTGACATAAACGTTATTGTCAAGTCCTTAATTAAACTTACTTATTTGGAATACGTCAGATATTCAAATAAAATTTTGGCTTTCACATTAAAAATCTTGAAAAATGAATTCCTAATAAAAACTGTGTATGGCCGAATCAGTTACACACAAAATAATAAACAAAAAGGTTCAACGACTATGTTTGGATCATCAATGCTCTTTTGTTTGCTTGGATCTTTCTTAATATATTCGAGCCATTTTTGAGTATTTTCTAAAAAAAAGACTTTTGCTAGAGGCATGCCGCATCAATTAAGTTCTTCTCGACTTTCACTAATCCACCAAAGGAATATAACTTTTTACTTGACAGCTTGAGAGTATTAAAACAGTTGACAAAGATATCTTAGGATTAAATGTTGTTATTTTACTTTCCCAGAATCTCTTATCTGTCTTGTATAAGGTTTAAATCTTTTAAATCAATTTTTTAAGTATATGACTGCAATAGACATTTTGCTCTGTAATGAAACAGCTAATACTGAACTTTTATCCGAACTGTTATATTAAGACAAAAAGCAGGAAAAATATTATACCGTATTCATTTTGTAGGAACCAGAATATCTTCTTGAAGTAAGATTAATACAAGCTGAATACATGATTAAAAATTTAGGAGAAAATGAACAATTATATAGCAAAAGTTCTGTAGATGTAAGATATTGCTCGTTGAAGATATAGAGTATTCTACCTTTATTTTTCTTCTCAAGACACGTATTCGAGCGATTGAATTAACAGAAGAAACACTCGAATCATTAATTCGTACAGGTGAATTTGATTTAGTTCAAACAGGTTGTGTTAATCTATGGAATTTATGTTTACCATTATTACAAACGAATCTTCGAGGAAGAATACGAAAAGCATTAACAACACTTGTTAATATTCTTGAACGTATACAAAGGTAAAATATTAAATTCGTATTTATTTAAAATAAATTTGCTCACTTTTCTAGTCTTGATTGGTTATTACGAAGTCAAGCTCATTTTGAATTAGCAAAAATTGAAGAAGATATTGAACAACTTGACTCAGCTAAAAATAATTTACTGAAAGTAAAAATTTAAATTCTTTTATTTCGATCTACTACAATAATTTCATCTCGTAGGCGAAACATTTGGATGATACATCTATTTATGCATCTCGTATTAACCTAGCATTAGAAAGACTTCATTTACGTTGTGAATTATATAAGACTCCTGAAAATATTGATGATCGTGTTGCAACAATCATTGAACAAGCTGGAAAAGCGACAAATGGAAATAGAAATAGACAACGTGCTCTACTTACTGAAGCTTGCTTATTGTTAGCACAAGATGCATTTCAAGTTGTATTAGATTCAGAGAATCCGAATGGTAAAACCGCATTATGTTTTTCTTTTAAATGAATTCTTTGACTTAAAAACAAATAATTAATACTTTTAGCTATTGGGAAAATGCGTGCAAATCCAACAGCACAATTGAAAGGTTTTGCTGATCATTATGAAAAATGTATTCAAAGTACGACACAATATGAACGTCTCATGTCGGAAACGAATCAGGATAAAAGGTAAGAATATCTTGAAAGTAAAAGTCATGTTTTAAGTCTGTGTGTATGCTTAAGATTAAAATTATGGGCTGATTTAACAATGATTGCGCGTAGACAAGAAATATGGGATATATGTCGTTCAGCAGCTCGTTTTTGTTTATTATACGATAATGAAGAACGTCGTTCGTTATTCAATGAAAATAGTGAATCAACAAAGCCGAATGTATTTCAACGTGATCTTGTTCGACTAATAGCTGAAATACATTTCATTGCTGGCGAAGTATAAATATTTCAAATTTCTGTTATTGTTAATTTATGATTGTAAATAGGCTGATATCGAATTCATTCGTGAACGTCGTATAGAATTATTTGATTCACCAGTTCGACCACCAATGCCAACAGTACCAGCTGCACAACGAGTACAAGTACAACAAGAATCAGATAATGATTGGAAATATTACTGGTAATTTTTTAAGAGTAGAATTTAAAAAGAAATCAACTATACTATTGATTGTAGTCAATGGCTTCAACAATTGTCTAGTCGTGCTTGTGCACATTTTGCAACAGGATCGGTTCTAGGTCAATTACTCAATGAATCATGGCTGATTTGTCGGGCTGGAGAATATATATGGAATTATACACGTCATTTATTTTATAGCAGCCGTTTACGACTTATTCTTGAACCTCTATCTACAATTGTTAATGGATTAAGAAAGATTGGTCATGAACGGTTAGCCTTTTTTAATTTAAAAAGAAGCATATAAACCAATGAATTTCTCTTTTTATGTAGTGAAATTCTTCTATTGATCAATTTAAGTGTAGCTCTTGGAAATGCCTATATTACGCTATTACCATTATCGCCTGATGAAGCTCAACTGATTGCACAGGCAACTCCGATACCTCAACCAGCTGCACCGCCGACAAAAAAAGGAGCCAAGTCTGATCCAGCTGCTGCTGCAGCAAACGCGGCAGCTGCTGGATCATCATCGAATACTGTCAAATTGGAAGAATTTAAAGCTGCTCTTGATGTAAGCCTTTCAATAAACAGGAAGCAACAAGAAAATTTTAATTTACGCTTCTGTTTTTTATTTGATCAAAGATATGCGAATATGCCATCAATCAAACGCACGAAGAAGTTGCTAAGCCACTTTCAGTTTCAATCCGAGATCGCCAAACACTTCTACAATTGTGGGTTACCATTAAACAGCAACTGCAACAATCAGTTAAATCATCTCTCTCGAGTATCCTAGGTGATGAAGATGTAAGTTGAAAAATATTCATTATCAAAAGCATACTTTCCATTTTGTTAGGAAAATGCAACTAGTCTAAATACACTATCACGCGCTGTCATTGCAGTTGATACACTATCACGTCTGGATAATGGTTGGCATGATGGTAAAGATGGAATGAACCTTAAACAGGTAAGCATGACTAGTACTAAGAATGATCTCATTTAGATTTGAAACCAATAACATTACATAGGGTCAGACGAGAACCTATACAAACATAATTCTTTTTCCATTCTCCGAACCTATAAGAATCCTTTTCGTTTGTAATAAGAATTAATACAAAAATGTTAAAGAATTTAAAGAAATATTCTTACAGGGCCAAATCGATTGTTTACTTCTTCTGGTTACAGTTTTGATATGAATTATTGAATAGATAATTATAAAACAGGAGATTATTTATAAGATAAGAAAACAAGTAAAACAAACAGTACTGATGGTCCAAAAATTTTTATTTGCCTCAGCTGCGCCAAGAACAGACAGTGTATTGAATAGAAACGCTGTTCTATTGATTGTATCGAAAGATACTTTTAACCAACTAATAAATACTAATGAGATATATGAGATCTTGGATATCACCCAAAAATGACAAAAAAATACACGATAGTATTATAAAAGTACAGAGAGAACCTTCTTCCGCCAGGGGATGTCTATCGTGAAATAACAGTCATAAGCAAACGCTGTTGAGCTTTATTGGATTGTCCGACTAATTAAAACCATGTCTCTAAATATTACCAACAAAGTGACATGGTTTTATCCTTTATACATGCAAAGACATGCTTTTCAACCTAATTAATTTCAATACACTAAGAGAAAAGAACTCAAATATGCTCTTATATAGTATGTCTCTATAGAGCAATAAAAACTCATAAATTTCTTAGACTGTCGAAATTTTCAAAAAAAGAAACAGCGATGTATAAATCATACATACGCACACAAACGAGATTCGAATTTCTTTCCTTTTATTTAACAAAGTAATGTTGATTTCTTCATAAATTTTAAAATAATTTATTGTTTTCTATTCATATCTTGAGAATACAAAGATGATTTCTGAACTATAGATCGATATACGTTCAAATTTAGCCTACACTAGAGTTTCTCTCTCTATGAAGTTAAAGTGACCGTAAGAAAGTTATCTCTTTTTTTTTTTTAATATACACAAAAGCATACGAATTCGTATTTCCTATATTTAGGCGGTTACTTTTGTCGGCCAATGTACATGGCCTGATCCACTTGTTGAATTACAATTATGGTGTCGATTGGGTATAGTAGCTAATCGAGCTAATGAGATTGAAACAACAGCTTATTGTCGAGATAAAACTCTTGAGTTAATTACACTTTTTCAAACACGAAAAGTAGAAAAGTAATTATTTTCCAACTGAAATAAGATAACAAAAATGAACGGCTACTTTATTTTATTCTCTTTTTCTATTAAAAAAAAAGATTTCAATTATCATTAGCTAACGAATATGTTAGTCGTGCATGTGGTGCTCATGCTGAATGTTTACTAAAACAACAGAGTGGACAAAAACAAGAACGAAAAGAAGTACTTGCGATTCTCGTTGAAGCAGCTAGGTAAAAACTTACTAGTTTCATATGTAATTTTTGTTTTGTACTTTGATTGTAATATCTTTTAGTTATGCATCTAAAGCTGATCTATATGAATTGACAATGCATTTAGCACGTTACTTTTGGAATACATGTCGATTATCAATAAAACGTAAATTGGAACGATCACTTTTATTAGATCCATTGAATGAATTTATTCATCATATAAATATTGTTGCACCAAAATCTATTGTATCAAGTCAAAATGAAAAAGAAACAGTATGACAATAAATCTTCGGCTAACGATGGAAGCTGTTCTTTTCGTTTTCTATTATTTAGAGAGAACAAAAATCTACAGCTACGGAAAATTTCAAACCAAAAAAACAGCCATTAGTAAATAAAAAAGAGAAAAAACCCATTCCGAATGATGATAATGATCAACAGCAAATAATTTCAACAGCATCGAATCCACAAGAAGATGCACAAATTCGTTCGGCGCTTTATGGCGTTTTAGTACAAATTTATATGGATAAACATTCATGGCATTCAGCATTAGATGCTATTGATAACGCATTACAAGTTCTACCACGAACACAACATCGATTGCTTTTATATAAATATCGTGTTTTAATAAAATCCAAATTAGGTTTATCAATTAGTACGGACATGCAAAAATTCCGTGAACAAGGTGAAATAGCCCTAGCTAAAATGTGGAGACAAGTAGCACTTATGGCTAAGAAAAAAGAGCATACTATTAATGCCTATCAACATGCTATTGCAACATTACAAGTAATAATTTATTTCTTCGCGTGGGTTTTACAGTACCAATGGAAACTTGTTCGAGAAAAAATAAGTTTTTAAAATGTGAGAAGTGCGTAGGTTTTCTAGTAGTTATCAATTTGAGGGTGAGGAAGATAAAATGTTTACAAAGCGACGCAAGATACAGTGCTCGTATTCAAGCTTGTCGAACGTTCATTAGAGCTATCCAGAAAAAGTGAGAAAACTTTACTATAAAAATTGGTATGAATGTCAGGAAAATCTCATATACAGACGTACAGTGCTTCTATTTTTCTTTCATTGATAGTAACTGAACGAAATCTTTTTCTTTTAAATAGAGTTTCGATAATTATTGGACGAAAATCGATTATATATTAGAACTAGCAAGTTGGTTATATAGTAATGAATATCTTGTTGATAATGTTATTGATTTAATTGAATGGTCTATTGATTTATTGTTAACTTCACCTGAAACTTATAAACAACACGAAGTGAATGCTGCCAATGAACAAGATGCCGATAGTAAATCACAAAAGCACATATTTTATTCTTATTAAATATTACAATTATGATTATTTTAGTTGACCGTAACCGTTCAGCGGTACTTAAGAGTGGCCAAGGAAATAATGAAACAACACAAAAAGGAGAAATAGGCAGTAGTCTGGATGAAGCTCATTTAGGAAAACTAAAACCTAAGCGTAATTGAATTAAAAATATTTTTTAACAAATAGGAAAAAAATCTGATCACTTTGTTTTAGTTCCTAATCATTTACAACCCGATCTATCAATTGGTGAAGTAGTTCAAGTTCGTCGTCTTGAATATTTATGTCGATGTCATATATTACTTGCTAATATGACTCGTCGAAATCAACCTGAATATGTACAATTACTACAAAAAGCTTATTGGTTTCTTATGCGATTATGGCAGGTAAAAAAGATAAACGAGAAAAATTATTTTGTTTTTTATTAAACAAAAATATATTCTTTTTTTAGCGTGGCCTATCAGACAGTATCGAAATTGTTAAAGATGCTGAAACTGAAGCAGCAATAATTACTGACGTATTGACAGCTTTAAACGATTCAGGCAAAAAGACTCAACCAAAAGGAGCACCCGGTTCAGCTGCGAAAAAAAAACCACCACAACCACCAGCAGCTGCAAAGGGCACAGATAAACAAGCGACAGTATGCATTTATGTTCTATTTTGATAAATCGTTATAATCAATGTTGAAGTTGTTGAAAGATTAACTTGATTAACAGGACGAGAAGAGCTTCATTGGAATTCAGTACATCGTTCCTACAATATCGATCTCTTATTGTAGGCGATATAAGTAGCATTCTTCACGTACAATCAATTGCTAGAGAAGACTGTAATATAATTTCTGAATATTTCATATCAAAATACTCTTCGAAAATCTACACATAATATTATCGTGAGGCGTTGGAAACTTCCTCTTGTTTCTTATGTAGCAAAGCCCTTGAACACTTTTCATGGACACTTATTTTACTTTAAAAATAGTATTTGTTATCACGTTCGATAAAATTGATTATTATTTATGTGTTTTATCTGGAACAAAAAAAAGTCTTATTCATCAGCGAGACTTTTCTGTATTATCATCTCTAACGCTGATATTAAGAATTATTTTGATCTTTTTATTTAAAGAATGCAAAGCCTGCTGCATTGGATACATCAACACCTAAAAATCTAACTGAATGGGCAATGTTTGTACCTCCTGATGATGTATTACACACGTTTAAATTAGCACAAGCAAAAGAACGAGGTTTCAATAAAAATACAATCTCAAAACCGGTTCGAAAAAAATGATTATTCTATTTTACAAAACCACATCAATATAATACGTTTCGTGTTCTAGTTGTTATCATTCTATTATTTGGATATGTTTGTTCGCCTTTTACGTGAATATGGTTATAATCATATGAGTTTACCTGTACTCAGTTTTATGCGACTTGTTGGTCAAATAGTTTTGCAGAGCTCATCGATTCGTACATATGTTTTACTTCGGTATGATCTTACTTTTCTTTTATGTCTTTATCGAATATTATTTTTCCTTAGTATTCAACAAGTATGTCAAGAATTAAATCTGCTTGAATCAATGCAATCAATCTGCCAATTAGCACGTCCATTTACTATCCGAGATGATGATCTAGCTACGTAAGATTTCCATTATAATTATAATCAATCTCATTTCCTTTGAAATATTAAATAGATCACGAGCTGAAATGATTGTCTACACAAAATTACTTGCACAACAACGTGAAGAAGAAGCTGTATTTGAATCTGCATTGGGCAGTAGTGGATTAAAAAGTGAAGCTCGCTCATATGGAACATCAGCTTATTCGTCTCGAACTTCACAAAATCAAGCATGATTTTTTATTATTCTTTTTTTTGTTCTTGTTTAACTTTTATATTATCGATAATAGGCAAGTGATCAGAAATCGTTGATAGCTGATTTACCAGGAGATCGACAAGTATTCAATAGAATAATTACAAGAAATATTTGGTTACAAACAGCTCGTCTACTCTTTGAATTAAACTTTATACAAGAATCAAAAGAAATCCTACAAGAAACACTTAAACAAGCCAAAGTAAGAAAATAAATATCTTCAATTTTTCTTTTAAAATAAAAAATCAATTTCTATTCATAAAGACGTATGACGATCATGCATGTGAAAAACGTTCTTACATTCTTTTGGGCGAAATAGCATTAAGTGAACATCGTTTTGATCAAGCTATAGATTTAGCTATGCGTGGACAAGTAATTAAAATATGAATACAAAAAGCAAACGAGATTTCTTTATTGATGTTGTTCTATTTAGCAAATACCAATTGATGAATATGAATGGTATCGATCTGTAAATACTGTCATCGAAGCTTTGAGACAAGATAGAAATTCAGATCTATATAAACAGAAAAAAGTAAAATCAATAAATGCCAATTTATGTTCTTTTTATCGTATTATTTGCATAGGTTCGGTCTTTACTTGAAACATCCATTAAACGATTGGAATCCATCGCACAATTACATGTCAATAAAATTATAACAATCGCTTATACTGCTTCACTTCTTAGTACAAAGTAAAATTGTTTAAAACTATTTTTTTGTTTATAGAGAATATTGGTACTGAAATTTCGAGAATTTAAAAAATTGTAAATCTTGAAAAATAATTCATTCATTTCTGTTTCTATTCTTTTAAGACGAATCGAAGTTGAGCTGAATGACATCTTAAATCAATCATCAGTTAATACCATCGAAAATAAATCTGTGTTCTATCATCTATCTGAAATTTTACAACAATATGATATCTCATTTTCTAATATGCTTCATCTCGATCGATACAATGATGCTTGCGAAATAATGTTGACACGATCCGTACAAATATGGAAACGCTTTGCTCGTGATACAAAAAATGTAAATGATCAAAAACAATATTTACGCCGAGCACTCAGCATTCTTGAAGAATTAACAGAAATACTTGCTGAACGATGGAATTTAATACGAATAGTTACACCACAAAATGATGTAAGAATCTCATATTCTGGTTAGAAAATAAAGTTAGAAAAAGAAAAACCATTTCATTTACAGTTATCACTAATTCAATTACCTGTTCAACGCCAATTTTGTCGTGTACAACTTGAAATTATTGATATATTACTTGATTTATTGAAAATACTTGCAAATGAAATGTTCAATGAACGTTTGCGACGAAAAAATACTCATGCTACATATTTAGTAAGAATTAAACTACTGTTTTTTGACTTTGCTATTTTCTATATAATCAATAGGCTGTACAAGATTTTGTTAGTGAAGATAAGAAGCAAGAAGAAAATAATGATCAAAATACTGACAGCGTCAACTGGGATGAAATGACAAAGTAATTCGAAATACTTTAGAATCATTTCTATTTGCATAAAAGAAATCTAAATAGAGTAATACTAAAATTGATGAATCACTTTTTGAATCGAGTCTATGTGAATTATAGAGATCTAATTATCAGATGAATATCCTAAAGAAAATCTCATGACAGCAGCCTATTACACGTTTCGGTACACCAACGGATTTGACATTGAGAGAACCCTATAACATTTATTTTAAAAAATAATGTAAAATTATAGTAATCTCACAACTTGTAGTCTCCAATCAAGAATGATTCATCAGTAGTAACAGATTTTTACGATTGTTCATTTGAAACATGTATTTGATTAAAAATATTATTTAGAGTTCTACCAGACAAATTAATTACTACAGTAATGGCTGTTCTTGAAATAGTTGGTACTAATGATAAAGCAACAAAAGCAAAGGTTTGTTTTATGATTAATATCCAAGATAATTTTACAATTTTTGGTATAGGTCTTATTCTATTTGGCTCAAGTTTACTCTATTCTTGGCCAAAACTTCGGTACAGATTATCCATTGGAATGGAATGTAACAGTCAAAGTTTGTTTCTTTAATTTGATCGATTAAAACTGAAAAGAAAATTTTGTTTTCTAGGATATTTTCGCTAAGTTAAGTGATATTCCTGTAGAAAAAACTGCATCAAAACGACTTGGCTCGCAAGCTAGTGGTCAAAATACTTCAGGAGGAATGTCTTGTGATAATGATACAGTAGCTGATGAATTATTAGTTGAATTCGCTCGACAAAAGGTTAGTGATTATTCACTGGTGACTTGTTTATTTGATTTTATCTTTCTTTCAGAATGAATTAAGTCAATCAATGTTATACTTAGGCCAATCCATGGAATTGGCCTTACAATCATTGAATATTGCATTAAATATTCAAGATAAAATACTTATTCGTGATTGTAGTTTATTAATTTGTGATACGATCGGTTTATTTGATCCAATATCTAGTATTGCCTATTTAATGTTAAGTCAAGTAAGAATTCAATTTTCTTGTCATATTTATTATTTGCTATTTTTCTCCGTTGTAGAATGCCAGTGCTTCGATTTATGCAGAAACTATTTTGAAACGTGCGTGTCATATTCCAAGCGATTCAGAACTTGCTTCACTATTTACATTAATCAATCGAATCAAACAGAATAACACTATTACAAATGCAAATAATGGCGTTATATATAGAACCATGATGGAACGATTAAAAGCCTATTGGGTATATTCCTTTGCAGTTTTAAATATTTACATTAAGTTTTCGATGACAATCTGTAGAAATAATAAGGCGATAGGCTGTTCATCTAGGTAGTTACTCTATTCAATGAACGTTCATATCCAAGGCTTGTTGAATGTAAATAATTTATCGTATCTTTGCAAATCAAATCTTGAATTCTTTTCGTAACTGATCCGAACTAGGATTTGTATTATCCATAGTATCTCATATCGCTGCCGGTCTAAAAACGAATTAATTTTAGTCAAAAAGAGTAATACGTAGACAGATAGCCTGATGGATAATCTTTAATAAATGAAATTGTTTTATGTAGAGAAGTTTCGGATGATAGTTGCCATCAAAATTGTGCTGCTTTTGGGCGAATAGCTTCATATTTTTTTAATCTATTCAGAATTCAATTAGCACACTTTTTTTTATATTTAATGGAGTTTTTGTTGGGAAAAGTCGATAAAATTGCATGACATAACAGAGTAGCTTTCTAAATGAAGCTTTATTTAACATTATATTGAGAGCACTTTTATAATTAGACTTTTTTCAAAAATAAAACAAGAATTAAATGTTCTGTTCTGTGTTCTATTTGAATAATCAAGCCTGAGTGATTCTATTCGACACAACGCACCTAAAAATGAAATCTATATTTAGAAGCCTTTCTATTACACATTTATCTTGAAATTGATTGATCATTTTCTAGGGTGAAAAATAACATTTTTGATACTTTTAGTCATGGAAATACCTGAGCATTCGACCACAATATTATGATTTAATAAAAGATATGCCACCTTCATTTAACTTTCTTATTCTGCATTATTCATCTGATAGGTTTGTTTGTATTCTGTTTTCTCGAATGGCATTGAATGATTTAATTTCTATTGAAATCTAGTGAGGTACTTTATGCAGCATTGTTCAATAGTAAAATTTCTAATGTGAAAACATCAATATCGACGGGCGCTAGTAAACAATCAAATACAAAACTAATAAGTTTGATATTTTAAATTTGAGAGGAAATTTTTGAGAGGAAAAACGAATTTTATCCATGCTTTAGGTTCAATATCTGGGCCAATAAGTCCTCAAATAATGAAAGTTAATGTTGATAAAAATAAATTAAATAATCTAATCACAAAATACAATCAATGGAAAGCAGATTATGCTCAAGCTTTACTACGATATGATGTTAAAATTCAACATAGTCGAAATAAACAAGCTATGCTCAATTCTGAACACGTTAGTAGACGTTTTAGTTTTATATTAAAATATATGCATTCTTGAAATCAAATAAATATGTAAATCATAAGGATACAACAATACTCGTCGAAATGGTTTTCAATCGAACTAGTGTATAAAGTTGATTTTTGATAGACAATGGACGGTAGAAATATAGCTGATGTTTATATGATTTTTCAAAGATAATTACACTGCTAGATGTTGATTCTTAGTGGATGTAGATAGAAAGAAATATGAATTAGTCAATTTTTGTTGAACGTCATTTTTCGTAGCATTATTTTTAAAAGGTTTGATTCATGCAAAATGGAAAATAGGAGAACATGAATTCAATTTTAGTAGCTTAAACTTATCAAAAAACAATTCAAGTTAATGAAAGATCTCTATCCTATAAACAAAAATCTCGTCGTAATTTAAAGGGTGACTTTCTGAAAGCTTTTAAACTTCGTACACACTTTCGATTGTGAAATTTCTCGTAAAAACATGCATAAATTGTAGTACAGTCTATTTATTTGAAAAGAAATTTAATTAGTGAAATGAAGTTCCTATTTCTGTTCGTTCCGTTTAAAGAAACACAACATTTTCGAAACAACTCTGGAACTACGTGAACCTTCACTGAAAGCTTTCAAATATGACTTGCTTGTTGAACCAGTATTCTTCGCATGAATAGATTCTACGAGATAAATACAAATTTGACAATGGATTAGTTTTCATCTACTTAGGTCTAACCAAAAGTTCTGCAATTTAAAAAAAGAGAAAGAGAAAGTTCGAGTTATATTTTATTAAATGTTGATAATAGTTGCCATGATTATATATATATATATCAAGTTGAACCCTTTCTAGCAATTTGTTAAAAGCTTTTTTGAACTCTTTTTCGAAAAAAATTTTAGGTACCTTGGATACCGCATGAACTAATCATATTTCATTGTTTTTAAAATTTAGTGAAATTTTGTTCGATCATGACAGTCGCGTTCTAGCACTAGTGATGTGATATGGATTTATTTCCGATAGGTTAGTCATAAGTCACCTGATGCTAGCTGGCTTATTGAAGATGAATCGTCAAAGACTTTTGTTCACGAAGGCAGATTTTAACCAAAACTTTGTTTAGTATACTCTATAAGTCAAATGGTTCTCAGTGTAGATAAAGGCAAGACTGTAGGTCACAAGTATTATATTGAAAATTATCTGAAGCCTTTTATTAATGAAATATGGAAGCAAACAGATATCAGGGCTAAAATGTACAAAATTGCTTGACGATCATCGTTTACTCCATACTTATCCAATGTTATTGATTAGATGACAAAAGAATGCATCAATATAACGTCATATCCATCATATTCGCCAGGCCTGATACTATGTAATTTTTGGCTAGCCAATTCTATTGAACGTAGTTTAACTAATTAAATAAGCGATCAGTTCATGTGATATCCAAGATACCTAAAATTTTTTTCAAAAAGAGTTCACAAAAACTTTTAACAAATTTCTAGAAAGGATTCAACTTGATATATATATAATATCATCAACATTTAATAAAATAAAACTCGAACTGTCTCTTTTTCTTTCATTTTTTTTAAATTGCAGAACTTTTGGCCGGACCTAAGTATTTTTTGATCTGTGTTACAATGAAAATCGTGAACCCGAAAAATTGGTGCTTGAGGAAATTAGAATATTCAATATCTTCAAAAAGCAATATATCCTTGTTGGTTGAAATTTTCAGAATATTCTAAATTTTACGAAACAAACCGAGTTGAGGAAGATTTCTTCTGTATTTAAAATTTTGTTCAAGAAGATTTATCAAACAACACATTGACTAGTCAATATTTTTATGTCCAATTCTATTGTAAGTCACGGCGCCCATCAAGTTATTCTAGAAATAAATATGGTCCTGCATTGTATTTTAAATAATAAACTCATTTGCAGGTTAAACGAACTTTTGTATTCAATCGTGATATTGCATCAAAAGCATTTTTACAGGTTTTTTTTTCAATATTGTCTAGTCTTATTCACATATTGAACGAATTCCAAAATATTGAATGATTTTTTGTTTTTTTCCTTGTCGTTTTTGTCATTGCATGACTTGCACTCCTTAAATATATGAATTCCTTATTGATACACAAATGTCATTTACTGATCATATTGAAGAATTTACAAGAAAATATAATATTATTTTTGTTTTTGTAGGCCGATCCAGTTGATATTAGTTTAATTAATGAATTTAGGCAACGATTTGTGGATGAATTTGTTGTCGAATTAGACGAATATTTTTCACCCATTAAATCATTACTTTCGAATTATCTTGAGTAAAAAAGAAACAAATTATTATTCGATATGATAGTTGTTCTTCTTTTTTTCGTGTCAAATTTAGATCTGAAAAGCAATATGAAATTCGATCAACACTTAGCACAGATCATCTTATTCTTGTTGTTGATCCACGTCTTGCAAGTTTACCGCTTGAATCACTCGAAATGTTTAAACATGTTCAAATTGGTGGCATTTCACGTGATTTCTCTATCCAATCTGTATATTATCGTCTCAATGCAACCATTGGTGTTGATGATGGTGCAATGCCACCCGATGGTAAGTAATACAATTTGTATTTTCAATCTGATAAAACATTCGATAATGTTTAATAAACAAAATGAGTTAACACAAGTTGCATATCGAAGTACTTTTTCTACTGTATTTTCGATTCAAACCATGATGAAATATTGAACGAGTAAACAGTCTGTACGATAAAACTGAGATTAGCACGAGCGGTTTGATTGTTTTAAGATATTTTTAAAGTTTTTCGAAATTGCTGCGGATTGAATATATTATTTTCTCATAGTCTTACCACAATTATTCTATGATCAACATAGAAAACGTAAAATAATCAAGTTATAAACTTTTGAGATATATTCACATTTTGATCAATGTTTAAAACAACAGTTAATAGTATAACACGAAATAAAAATTAACAGAAAAGGTTTTAGCCACAAGACAATCAAAAATAGATCACACGAGAAACTTAGAAATCCATTGACCCGATCGTTTCGCAAGTAAGTGATAAATGCTGAGAACATTAACAGAGTCTTTAAAGTATTCTCCTTCGTATGTAGAATTTATTAGTATGATGAAGGAAAATAAAAGATGCATTTCAGAACCTACTTTGACGAGATCATTCATGATGCTGATAAAATATTTGCATGGTAATGAAAGGGAATTGCACAGATGCCATAAACTTAGACAAAAAATAACACCACTGAAAACTATGACTTGATCAAAGCGAAAAATAATATTCCTTGGTAATTTCATACAATAGTAATAGAAGTTATCATTTAATACCAAAACGAAAGAGAAGATGATGAATGACTTGTTCGTTATAAACATTTTTAAGGGTGCAAAAGATCAACAGAGAAAATAGGATGGTTAGTATTTCAAAGATCCATCACAGACGAAGAAAAGCGCTTGAGTGCATAGAAAATTGATTTCTCTGTTTACATTTTACGAATTTGCCCTAAGGGATATGAATGAAACAGAAAATAAAAAATAACCTATATTTGAATTTTTCTGCGGAATATTTTTCAAAAAAAAAATTAAATAATACGAATACTAAATGATTCTGATGTTTCATTTCCTGGTCAAAAAGTAAAATATATTACTGCGGAATTTTTTTCAAAAAAAAAAACATTAAATAATATGAATACTAAATGATTCTGAAGTTTCATTTACTTGTCAAAAAGTAAAATATATTACTGCGAAATTTCTCGAACTATGGTATAGACTGTTTGTTTGTTTCAATATTTTAAATAACGTACAATAATGTTTTCTTTTAAATTTTCATAAAAGTAAATCAACCGAGAAAAATCGAAGAATTACTGTCTGCAAGAAACAAAATCAATCGATTTATTCTATTTTAAAAACTTGATAAAAAGAAGCATTTATTTCGTTTTTCTAGATAGTAAAAGCAAGAAAGCTGCCACTAAAGAAGTAAGTGAATCAAATCGATTATTATCTATAAGTTTACAAAACAATTATACTAGGGTGGAGACGTTTTGAGTGATTTACAAGTCGTTGATCAATTGAATACGTATTATTTGATGGAACCAGTTTTAGTCAAATCATCGGCTGGTAAAACTTTTAGTAAAGATTACTATTTTTTCGCTAACGGTCTTTCAATGTATAGATAGCAAAGTATCAACACCATTCGATTTGATCCGACAACGATTTCCTCAACTTATTGCTAAATGGAAAACAACTAAACCTGAAGGATCAACAATTAAGTACGAATTAAAATTTCGAAAACATCAATTCTTTTTTTGTTTTATCGAAATCTTCGTATCTTTTATCTATAAAGATAATAGATGATATTCGATTAATTGTATCTTGTAGAAACAGATAAATAAATTTAGATATTTTCAGGACACAAAAGAGTGTATCTCTTTCTACTCAACCACTTTCGTAAGTTTTAATAGTCCATCTATGCCCTTCTATGTTTACTATTTATCCCTGTGGTACTTCTTTATTATTCTTATATTTACCTAACCTTATCTTATTATTATTTGTATTATTTTAATAGAAAAATTCTAGTCTATCATTTTTTTCTCTTATTCTTTAGCACGGTCGAACTTGAACGTATTATTAGTGAAGCTCAAGGTATTATTTATTATGGTGTTCATACATTAAGTGAATTAGTCGGATCATATAAATGTCCAACATTATCTAAAAATGGTAAAAATTCCAATTGAATATTAAAGAAAATATATAGATTCCATGTTTAACTAGGTTGCACAATATTATGTTCATTGGATCGAACATCAACAAGTAATCTTAATACGCCGACGTCGTAAGTGCTCGATCAATTTCATATATTAATTATGACGTATGGCATTTTTAGATCATTGAATGATAGTCATTCCATCGATCTTGATCAGGCAACTGAAACAGCACTTCTATGGAGTGCAGGCGGTGTGAAATCAATATTGCTTAATCAATGGAAATCAACAATGAATGAAAATGAAAACTTACTAATCAATCTATTTACTGGTAATAACTTGTTCTGATATTTATTTTCTCTTTGTATCGCTATGAAAAATAATTTAATTTATTTTAGATATTGCAACATTACATTGTTCGTTAAGTCAAGCGTTACGTATGCATGTCTATCCTTATTTTCGTCCAGTGGAAATCGATCCAACAACGGTAGCAACAACAAAAGATGCAAAATCTAAAGGAAATGTAGCTGCTAATAAAAAAGCTCGTTCACCATCGCCAAAGAGCAGAGAACAACAACTGTCATCAGCTAGACTGAATTCTAAAACCAAAAAGAAATCCTCTTCAGTTCTTCCAACTGAGATTGCTTCCGATCCATCACAATTATCTGAGCCCGTCGAAGAAAGACAACTACCAGCCTTGCAACTTCAACAGTTGAATACTGTTATTTTTGGATTGCCAAATCTCACATTTACACCTTGACATTATTTAATCTATAGATTCTATTTCTGTTTTTATCTATCTTTTATGAATAAATATCATAAGTTACGATAGCTACTATCGCTCAACACATTCCAAGTATAAACCATTTCAACATCCTATTATCATGCGTGAAAAGCTCGTCTTGTTCGTTTCCTTTCTGTTTTATATAGACTATATGCGCACATATCGAGTTCTTTTGTATTACTTGTTTAGAAACAAAGTAAGTTACTAGTAGAACATAGCACGGAAGGAATTAGTGTTTTTTTTTAAATTAAATGCACCGTTCTCGTTTTTGCATTTTGTTTTATACTCATAAATGAAAAGAAGATATTGGCCAAATAGTGAGTTAGAGAAAAGACAATCGTCAGAGAAAGAAGTGATTATACAGAAGGATGAGAGAGAGAAACAAAAGTAACGAGAAAAGTTGTTTATCATTATTGAACGTTTAATAAACAAAAATAAAATACAAATTCATGCAAAATTCATAATTGGCTTCTTAAAATAGAACAATAGATACGGTTTTGCTCAATATTCATCAGACAAAAAATAGACTTTGATGATTGACAATAGCTAATAAATAACGAATTGGATATGATGTGTGCGTGGGTTTGTGTAGAAAAGTGAGTGAGAAGAAAACGACTCGGTTGTCATTATAGATGAATATTGATAATTGATTCGTAATTGAACAAGGTAGTCTATTTAAGATAATGTATATTATTTCCAAAAAGGAAAGTTGCAGTCACTAAGTCAAACATAATTAGAACATTCTTTTACAATTGATTCCATTGAGATATATTCAGATGCCAGTGAAAAATACTTCGGTTGGAATGGAATTTTCGTGCAAACAAAATTGAAATTATAATCAATTTTGAAGATTTTTCTCTATGAGAAAGCCAAGAAAATCTTAAAAAATCGATGAAAATTTGTTTTTTTTGCACGCAAATTCGATCATAATCGGAGTATTTTTCATTCGGTGCATGTATGTTATCGTGTTATTTATTTTTCGAATGAAATATTTTCCAAACTATGAGTAATGGCATTATATATTTTTGAAAATATCTGTATTTTTTTATGAAAAGCGATACACATGAGAGAAAAAAGTCATTAGTAAATAATCATCGGAGTCTTTTTGATTCTCAATGAGATTGACAGGTAAAGGAATGGAGGAAAAAAGGAAAGCATTATTAAAATTGCTCTCAAAGTGTCTGAAACATTATTAAACGCTGTTTGGTCACCATGTATTTATGTTTATTAAATAGAAAGATCCGATGATGATTTCTATTTTAATCGTGCTTGCATTGACACTAACATTTCAATTTTCCTCTTTTGTATTGTTTTTCTCGTAATGTCTACCTTCTCAAAAATTGATTTGCTAGATGAATAAACTCCGTGTGAAACTAATTAATCAAACTGCTCTGCTTCGTTTCTGTTGGAATGGGTCAAATGAAAAAAACAATACTTCGTTGAGATAAACATTCTCTTTTTCTCTCTTTTGGTAATTCTATATAGATATTTATATACATATATATATATAGAGAGATATATATATATGGTGAAGTCAATCAAGAACGATTAGTTTTATTTCGACTATTTTCTTTAGATATCATTTTCTCAATTATCATTGGCAATTATGTATCTATTCACCATCATATCAGCGCTTATTTGCACAGAACTCGTAATAATAGCATCAAGTGGTACGTATTGATATATTGTTTCAAAGCGATGGCTTATTTGTTGTTGTGATTCTGTTGTTTTTTTTGCATTATAGAATCAAGTGAAGCTATACCAACTGATCAATTAAATCCTCTTCAACCCTTAAAAACGTTTGATAATGATTTTTTTGAGGACAGTAGCCAAAATGATGATGAAAACGAGTATGCTCGTCGTGCAACATCATTTTTAAGATTTGGCCGACGCGGATCACCAGCAACAGGATCATTTCTTCGGTTTGGTCGTGACGGTCATCGTGAAGGAACATTTCTTCGTTTTGGTCGCTCAAATCCTTCATTCTCACGACTTGGTCGAAGTGGTAATAACGGAGGAAAATTCCTTCGGTTTGGCCGAGAGGCTCAAGACGAATCTCCAAGCAACAATTTTCGTTCTGGTCGAAAGAGCGACTTTTTAAGATTCGGATAAAATGACTTATACTATTATTTTCTTTTTCTCACGGATGTAATAAGGAAATCAAAAGACTGTAAAGATGATCAAAACGCTTTGATAAAAATAAACATTGGAAGATCATGAAAGCTGAACAAAATTTTTGATACTAAAGGAATTCAAATGGTTCATGATTTTTTTAAATAGCATGAACAAGTGAAGTTTTGTAATTGCATGAAATACATTAATCTTCGATAATAAATTTTTAACTTTTAAAATATTCATCTAAGCGTAATGTATTGTTAAAAAATTAAATAGCTTTCATAGAATAGAAACTTTAGTTTTGAACGATTTCATATGTAGTATTTTCAGATTGATCACGCTATTCTGTTATATACCTAAAGAGGAAAAATGTCTAGTTGACCTATCGTTTCGAACCGAAACTATATCTATCATACGAAAACTTATGAGCTGTAATTATTCTAGCAAGATTTCGAGATACTTACTTCTTATTACTTTGATACTAGGTTGTTACGGTAGCTTTCTTTTTGCAGAATGGGTATGTCGACTCAAAAATTGAAGATAAATTGATTCTAAAATGTTATTTTAAAACTTAGTACAGCGTTCGATCTAAGTGAGAATGAGTTTATCATCAAAAGTTTAGGTCTTTTCAATATTTCGATTCAGAAATATGAACATGTAATGAGCCGATATATAGAGATGATGCGGAACATCCGGTTCTATCATATTTGTTTCGGTAGATAAGAACATCGAAGAGATGTGAAACTTTGATAGCTAGTTCTTACCATTCAGATCTGACTACAGTACACAATGTCAAGTTGAAATTCAATAAATCAACTTTCTCTATGTTTCTGAGGGATGGGGACCATTTGATTGTGATAAAAAATATTGTAACAGTGCAATATCTTCGTAGTTACAAGCTACTAGCTCGAAAGCTTTTCAAGGTATTCATCGATCAGTTAGATGTGATCGATATATGATCAATTAAGGAGATTTACTTGAAATGCTTTGATAAAACTTGAAAACTTGTTCAGTGATAGTATAGAGTTTTTACTTCTGATGAATTGGAAATATACTGCTGCTTGAGAGAAAGTTGTTATATTTCTTATTAGTTCTTCTTGCGAAATTAGTCTTTTTCATTATTACTTCAATATTGAATATGCAGATTACTAGACGACAATGACATCCATGAGCTATTATTAGTCGAATTAAAGTAGTACTTGAAACGGAGTACTCTAGAGAATATGATTTTGTAAGAACATTAATTACTGATTATCATAATGAAGTTAAGAGAGAATATTTTAATAAAAATATAATCTTAGAATTCAGATAGTAGAATGAGGACTTTTGCTGTATAAGCATACATCGCAGCGCTTGTCAGGATTTCAGTGAAAAAAATTATTTGCAAAGAACGTCCCCTCGGGATTTATCAAAACACTGCGATGTATGTTTATAATACAATAGACAGTAGTAGAAAAAGACTTCACGTGAGATTTTCAATAACATTACGTTCCAATTCGATGCAAATTAGAAAGTAATAAGTGGTATGCATTGTCAAAAGATAGCTCATTGAATAAAAATTGGCACATAGAATTTTTTAGGAACACAAATGGTCAATATGATTTTGATAGGTTTTAAATGGGTAATATTATATAATGGCTGTAAATCGTCATCGAAGGATTTCTTTAATCGACTTATTTCGTAATATACTTATTTACATTGTTCTGGCTTAGTCATCAAGAAATATAATAGGGAAATGGATCCTACACTATATTAAGCTGTTATTAGTGTACAGTCTGTGAGATAAGCGAGGGAACTAATTAGAACGGTTACTATTATCCTTCAACAATCGTTTTGGATTGTATTTCAATAGATAAGGATTTGATTATCATATTGTGATTATTACTAAATGTTTTCATCTTATATTCCTTGAAAAATAAAATATTTTCATGAACAATGAAATTTCAAGCAAGATCTTGTGATAATGAAAGTATTTGAGTCTAAAATAAAAAGCTCTTTCATAATCGTCTGTATTATACATCTCATTAAGACAGCGGAAGAGGAAAAAGCATTCAACGCAATATAGAGTATTCACTGAGATGGCACAAATTTCAAGCATAAAATATAAATAAAGCTTTTAATTAATCAGAAAATGAAGTAAAACTGATACGTGCAAATTGTTATTTATTTATATATACATGAACTTCTGACCCGATCATTGCCATCATTGGATTAACAATTTTAAAAACAAGATTTCACAAATGATCATTCGAAAATAGATTTTTACCCGGCCGTCAAATAGTTTTCATCAGAAACATTTTGGAATATGTCAGTACCTAATTTCATGCATACATGAGATTGTTTTGAGTTAGAAGAATTAAAGTGCTTGCTGCTGTTGTTGTCATTTAATAAACATTGAAAAAATTATTGATGATATATTCATCAATTCACATGCTGTTCGTTTAAATACTGTTTTTGATAAATTAGAATGCCTTTTCAAATCGACGATGAGTATTACTTTTCATGATCAATTTCTATCAGCTTCTTGTGTAATTCATCGTTAACAGAAATGCTTCTTTATTATTCTTAAGAGAGTTTACAGCTTATTCTCATTCTTGTCTTCTCACTAAAATTACCTCGGTTATACATTATCAAGAGTTACTCGGCAAAGCAATATTGAATATTCGTATTTTTAAGTAAAAACACAAAACTCTGATAAAACACATCAGTTAATATTGATGTCTGAACTATAATGTGCTACAAGAATCAAGTGGCGAATGATGAACTTATCCAGAAGAATATATGATGATCAAAACTTTTGCTGTTTGACAATAAAATTTCAACCTTTGTGTTTATTGCGACGGTTGTCTTTGTGAAAGAATGCAAAGTTCAAGGTTGTTAATATTGCAGATGCAAGCCCAGGTCAATGATTCCGGAGGACGGATACTGTAGGAACCGGCCGGAAAGATGCGGAAAAATCACCGTATCTGGCCGGAAAGCATGGGAAAGCACTGGAAACTGGAAGCAGTATTCCAGTTGGAAGTTACCGGATTTTTTTCCTGTGGATTCCGGTCAGTTTCCTGTGTTTTCCGGTCAGTTTTCTGTGTTTTACATCTGGAAGTTGATCGGAATCTACAGGAAGAAAATCCGGTAACTTCCAACTGGAATACTGCTTCCAGTTTCCAGCGCTTTCCTGTGCTTTCCGGCCGTTTCCCGCCGTACGTCCACGACATGGGAGGCAATGAATCATTTATCGAATGTCATAGACGGGATGAAAGCTATTGAGTGAAGGTAAGTAGGTGAAGAAAAGCTTAATAAACATTATAAAAGAAAAAGAACGAAATTAAAGTGACACATACGAGCAAAAAAAGAGAAAACCTATGTAAACCCCCCTACAGAATAGAAGCCCGTGGGTGATGTGTCTGTTCCACAAGCTATAATTTTGTAACAAAGCATGCTCTGATGCCAGTTTTTGCGTTATTTGATAGAAAAACATTCATCCTGTCATTTGCCATCGGTTTTAGTTCATTTTTCATGAAGTAAACCTTGATTCTCAACGGATAAATCTAACCCAGAAGGTGGGTGTGACGCCACCATGTGTCGTCACATGTCTTGTTTCTGATTTCGCGCGAGTTTCTCGCTATATATTCTTTTTCTCTCTCTCGTCTTTATCGCTTTTTCTTTGTCGCGTTTTGAAATTGAACTATGTTATGTTTGGCGCGTCTAGTTAGTAGATACATTTGTTCTCTCTATGAGAGTGTGAAAATTATTACAAGAGCTTAAAGATATATATATATAATACATTATTTGATTCCATCTAAAATATCAACTATTAGAAGAATCATTATTCGTTTTAATCTTAATAATTATATGAAACTAACATTGCCGAATTAACTAAACATCGCAGTGGGCTTCTATTCTGTGTAGGGGTTTATCATAAAAATGATCAAAATATGTAAATTTCATAGAATGAAAACATTATCAAGTTGACTTCAACCCTTTCTTTATAGTGTTTAGCCATCAAATAAAACGATGCACTCATGTAAATCATGAATTTGATACATAAATTAAATGTATTCATAATTAAATTCTAATATATCATCAGCTTATGAAAACATGAAATAGTGTGAGTATCTTTTGTTTTGTTAGCAGGGGACAGAAAGCTGCTAGTAGAATGCGTTAAAGTCGTGTTTATGGCGAATAAAATAACAATGAGCGACTATCTGATTTTGTTTCTGTCGATTTTATCAAAACAGTCCAGCTCTTTATGTTTTCTATCAAAATATAAAATTGACGAATGTTAAAATATGTGGCGAGGGTCAATCATTGTCATCATAGTGCTATTCAACTTCGTTTTATGTTAGAATAGTTCTCACGATACTTTAATGTATCAAAATTAACTTTCCCTTTATTATTTCGTAAATTTAATTTATAAAATATTAGATTGGTGATGCATCAACAGCAAAAACACTTTGTTCTGAGTTGAAACTTTTTGTTTTTAATAAGAAATAAAATGCGTAAGATTTCTTTTTCTTTATTTTGTTTCTTTTTTCAAAGACTTTTTAATACAGGTTCAGATGTAGATCTTTGCGCCTACCAATTTTAACTCCTTGTCTGTACAAATTTGAAAATAGACTTCAATGTCAGAACAGGAAGACACAGGAGAAAATCTCACAAATTTTATTTTTATTCCAAACCAGAGAAATTTTCTACGCGAATGTAAAACGTTTTACTTTCGATACATCCATGATTTTATATCTTTTATATGATATTCAAGAGCAATCAAGGTAGAGATAGTGATTGTCTTGTAGAATATCACGTTTAGAAAAAAAATTTCGTTCTGTATTCCGGAGTTATAAATAAATACTTGGAGTCAAGGGTAAAATTATTGGATATATAAAATTTTTTCAATACCTGACTTTTAAATTTTTTTGATCGCAATTTCAAAAGAAACATCTACATTTTCGTGTTAATAAAAGTTGAAAACAATAATCAAAACAGATATTTACGAGAAATTGAACCTTTGCTCGTCTAAATTTTCTTTTACATTTATGCACAGATTTTTCGTTTTTTTTCTTTGAAATTTTGCGACCTCAAGATTTTCTCAAAATATGCTTTTTCAGTCGATATGTAGTAATAATAAATTCTGTGCGATATTTCATTGAGAACAGTTTAAAACACATATTTTAAACTAAAATAAATGTAGAAACTTCGGAATTCATCCGAGAGTTATGTGTAATGCAAAAAGTGCATGGGACATATGAGTCATTCTAGAATGCCTGAACACCAAAATTATCATGAGAAACTAGGCAATTTGATTTCTGGACGCAGTTTTTGTGCATTTTGAGACGTTTTTCAGGCGATGCTCCGTTAGAAAGCTACGATTTAGTTCAAAACTAATATCAGATTCGGAATCAGCGTTAAAAACTGAGTCGATTCATATATATTGTGAATAATACTGAGAAAAAACATTTTTTTTTGAAAAATCTCTGTACTCCCCCTCAGGGATGGTCTGATCAAAAATGACAATTTTTTCGATAACTCAGCCATTTCTTCACAGATTGCTTTCATCTTCGAACTTGACTGAGACATTGATGAGATCATTCTGTGTACAAAATTTCATGACAATTGGATGAGGCTTTCAAACGTTATCGTGTTAACGGCCGGACACACTGACCGAATCTAGAGTGCACTCATTTTTTTTTGGAGTACACAAAAACACAATATATATTGCCAATAGAATGGTAGATAATTTTAAATCATTTAGTCTAAAGAAAAATGTTTAAATTTTCAAGGTAAATTGTTTCTTAGTTGTTTTATATAAGTCATTAGCAGTTCGAAATTGAAATAGGTATTTTCTTTTTTGCGTTCTTTTTTCTCGCGGTTGAATGCTACTGATCGGGTTACTTTTAATGATATTTTTTTGACATGTTTTAATGATGTTATTTTTTACTATTCCATAGGAAATGTAGCTTTGAAAATATTTCAAAAATCTTTTAGAAATTCAAACATGGTAAATACATGAGGCTCTAATAGTTTCAATATTAATCCAAAATGTTTCGTTCTACGCCATTAGAAGATTTCGAACTGCAGTTATGAAAAACAAAATCGAAATCAGTACAAGAAAAACATGCACACACTACTGTGATTCATAGTGTAAACTAATCGCTGTCAAACTTTGGCCCTTTCAACATGACAGCCTTATTTTCGCATCGTCTAACTTTTTACCTGAAAGGTTACATTCATCGGAGATCAATTTTAAGCATTCAAAACTACTACTCGATGAATATTTTATTTTCTTGGTTCTATAGATAAATTTGCTATATGCCGAACTAATCGATTTTTCATATCAAGTAAATAATGCTGATAAAAAAAACATACATTTGTTTTTTTGGCCAAATTACAAACAAGATCAAAAACGATATAAATAAGTATTGAGGCTATAAGAGCTAGATGCGCTAGACGCATTTGAATTCCCGTCGTAGGCTTTCTTGATGAATTATAAAGCTAATCATTCTGCATTTCACAATGAAAAGATTGTTACAATATGTCTAAAACAAATTTATTTGAAACGACTAGATATATTATTCAAAAACGTGAAGACAAGAAAAGAAAATGCGTTCGGCTCATTCTCATCATTACTCGAAATCTATATATGTCATTTTCTTATCAAAGAAATACTGTTGGCTTTAACAGACTGAATTCTACAAAAATGTTGATGAGTACTGTATAAAAATTAGAGGAAAATTTTGTATTCTGTTATATAAAAATAATAGAAGAAATCTATTTAAAAGACTTATTTTTAACATTCAAAGTAATACATAGTTTACTGAATAAACTTCTGTCGAATATCATGCTTCCAATGAAACATAATATCAAATTAGAGAATGGTTTTTACGATAATTAATCTATTTTGAGTGCTCTCACTTGACATTTGTCGCAGCACAACAAATTCGCAAATATAGTAAAAAATCATTCAATTTACTTTTAATGCTTTCGCAAGAGTATAGGTGAGTTTCGCGTCTTTCTTGCTTTATTTCATGACTCAGTGTTTCGTTATTTTTGCTTTTCTATGATGCACTGCTTTTGCTTTCTTCATTGTTTTGATGTGACAAAAACATCGAATAAAAATCATAGAAACATGATTCAAGCTGCTAGAATAGCGAATAATCATGTATGCTTTTTCTTTCGACTAGCGTTCGAAAAGCAAAATATGCGACCCTATTGAGTAAAGAGAACATTCCACGACACCCAGCGAGACTATAAATCCAGTCGTCATTTTTTTTTCATTCATTCTCTTCCTACTTCTTTTTAAAACAACACAGCATTGCGAATTTCATTCATCAAAAACACACACGATAAACAGCTACAATTGTCATAGGTAACAAAACAAAACGCATCTCGATTAGTATATTTTCTTCACATGGGCAATACACCAGGACCGAAGAATAAAGGCAAAAATATTGTAAAATGTCTGGATGTTTTCGACGTAAAATGGATTGAAACATTTGAAAAGTCATTCGTATTTGTTTGGTGCGACGCAGCGATTGGTACCGACAGTAATATCGACGATTATTTAAATACTATAAAACAATTAGCATGTGTTCTAAATCCAAATCGACAACTTGTACATACATTCAATGAATCCAATGCCTGTCTAGACTTTATCAAAGATGCCAATAATGTATGTTTACTTGCATCAGGCGGCATGGGCCAAGAACTTGTACCAAAAATTCACAATTATGAACAAATGCATTCAATTTACATATTTTGTATTCAAAAAGAAAAGCATCTTGCATGGTCAAGACATTATCCAAAAGTTCGCGGTGTATGTACGGAAATCAATGAAATATGCGAATCATTAAAACAGCATGTAATGGCACGATCATCAGCTGAGTACGATCGAATTGAATTTGATCTTATCACTATGGAAACGGATCCAGTAAAAATAGAAAAAAAAAATATTTTTTTATTTTATTCAAAGATCAATAGAGCAATTGTATTGAATATGAATTCATCTGATCATGGAAAACAAGATATGATTAATTATTGTCGAAATGAATATAGAACCGATCATCAATTGGAATTAATCAATAATTTCGACTTAAATTATGCAAAATATAATCCTATATATTGGTATACGAAAAATTATTTTTTGCAAGGTATTATTATTAGAGCATTACGAACAAATGATCTTTATGCTTTATATTCCATGCATCGATTCATAAAAGATTTAGATTCAAAACTATTAGAAACAAGTGATGTTCAAAGAATAGGAAATGAACCACTTAATCTTTTCTTTGGCCAATTCTTATCTGAGTATGACTTTGATAAAATCAAACAAAATATTGGTGGATTAGTGTCAATCAATCAATTTGTATCTGCAAATCCTGAACTAAGTATTGCAGTCATGTATATTGACCAACAAAAAGTAGTCGTATCAAATGGTAATACAGTTCGCGTAGTTTTTCAAATTCATATTGATGAAACAAAGAAATCAATTGTTCCATACGCTAATATTGGTGCTAAAAGTCAGTTTGTTCATGAAAGAGAATATCTCATATCAATTTTTAGTGTATACCGTATTAATAAAATTGAAAAACTTATTAATGTATCGTCAGCATGGATCATACACATGACATTACTTAATAAAAATGATCAAAAATACAGTAAACTAACACAAAATATAAACACAAACAATATCGACGATGTCAATTTAACCGATGTTGGTTATACAATTATGAGTCGATTACATCTATTTAAATCAACTACTAAATTATTTAAACAAGCCCTATCTGATAATCCTCAAGCACTTCGAGCAATTATTTTACATTATAATATGGGTATTATTTATGATGGTATAGGTGAATATGAAAAGGCATTGGAAGAATATACAAATGTGCGAAAGATTGGACGCCTTCATATACCCAATTGTGATCTACAAGATCATATTTGTCTAGTACCATTATATTCAAATAAAGCATTAGTTTATGAAGAACAAAGTCAATTTGATCATGCACTAACACACGGATTTCGTGCTTTAGAAATCGTTGAAAATTATCCAGAAAGTAGCATATTAAAAGAAGAACTTAAAAGTTCATGCTATTATAATCTAGGTTCAATACACAATCAAGAAGGAAAACCAATTGAAGCACGGAAATTTTATCAAAAAGCATTAGACATTCGACAAGCATATTTACCGCTGGGCCATCCAGATGTAACTATTTTACAGAGACTTATTGCATTACTTCCCGAAACTCAAGTCGAAGCATTCTAATGTTTGTTAAAGTGAAATTATGAT
Organism: Rotaria socialis; assembly: GCA_905331475.1. Lineage (NCBI taxonomy): Eukaryota > Metazoa > Rotifera > Eurotatoria > Philodinida > Philodinidae > Rotaria > Rotaria socialis. Next base: position 176,783 of record CAJNYU010000783.1, on the reverse strand, counting down.
GAATGTAACCTACAACTTGGAGAATTTTTCATATTTTAAATTTAAACTTGGTTTTAAGCTGTCTGATCAAACTTACATTTATTGGTTAGCAAAACAAATTCTTTTTTTTTTAATTTATAAATGTACTGTGTGAATTGTAAAGAAAGATTTCTTCTTTTTTGTGTACTCAAAAAGCGAGTACACTACTAAAATCGGTCAGTGTGTCCGGCCGGCCGTTTATTCGATAACTCTTCACAATTGCATTCGATTGAGCTGAAATTTTGTACACAGAATGATCTCATCAATGTCTCAGTCAAGTTCGAAGATGAAAGCAATCTGTGAAGAAATGGCTGAGTTATCGAAAAAATTGTCATTTTTGATCAGACCATCCCTGCGGGGGGAGGATACAGAGATTTTTCAAAAAAAAATGTTTTTTCTCAGTATTATTCACAATATATATTAATCGACTCAGTTTTTA
>CAJNYU010000783.1:0-176129 GCA_905331475.1 Rotaria socialis | reverse complement strand
AAAAAATAAATCTTTCTCAGAATTATTCACAATATATATAAATCGACTCAGCTTTTAACGCTGATTCCGAATCTGATATTAGTTTTGAACTAAATCGTAGCTTTCTAACGAAACATCGCCTGAAAAGCGTCTCAAAATGCACAAAAACTGCATCCAGAAATCAAATTGCCTAATTTCTCATGATAATTTTGGTGTTCAGACATTCTAGAATGACTCATATATCCCATGCACTTTTTGCAGTACACATAACTCTCGGATGAAATCCGAAGTTTCCACATTTATTTCTTGTAAAACTGTTTACGACATATCAACAACACTGTTTTTATTTATATGTATTTGTTTAAGTATTTTTCAATTCAAATGCGGAAAACTTTCATGAATAACAAAAGACACTTTTCAATTCAATAATATATGCCATTAACATGGAACGACAATATAAACAAACTCTAAATATACATATCAATACAGTTAATATCAGTCTATTTCAAATATTTTTGATTTTTTGATTGGAATGCTTTACATATTCGTTCACATAATTATATTTACTAGCCGAGATCTATAGTTTTAGTTCGCTTATCAAGAATTATTTTCAAGCCTTGAATAAATAACTTTATGATTGTTTGTTTGCTGTTGTTGTTGTTGTTGTTGTTGTTTATGAGATCTAAATTAAATTAAATCATCATCATCATAGCGGTTCAGGCATTACTGGAGTTCCACTGCTATTTTCCGAATGATTATTATTATTATTCAATAGTAGAAGCCCATTGAGTTGCTTATTTTGTGCCGTTCTTGTTGACGTTAATGACAGTTTTGCTGGTTTTTTTCTTCCATTAGTTACACGAACAGATGATCGCGTTTCTATTAATCTTGAATTTCGTTCTCGACGTTTTGAAAATGTTAAACAAAAACGTTCAGTTAGTACAATAAAAAATAATGGATTAAGTATTCCTTCGAAATGATTAATTAAAACAACAAGTAAATGTAAATAGGATAAAATACGTTGTAATAATGGCCGTCGTACAACATTTTCATCAACAATAAAACGTGTATAAAATTTAAATGTCCAAAATGGTGTAAAACATATGAGAAACGATAAAATAATGCATAAAACAAGTTTAACACCGCGCGTTCGTTTTCTTGTTACACTTGCACGAGTTAATTGTTCTTTGCGTTTTACCCAAACACGTAAAAACTTGAGTAATTTCAATGAAAATGCAACAATTACTGAATATGGAATTATAAAAGCAGTGATATATAGAAGTATTTCATGAACAAGCAATTCTTTTTCTGTTAAATACGATTGACATGAATAGACTAGTATTGCCTTTGTAGAAGTTTTACTCGCATTATAATTAAAAATATCGGCAGCTTCAGAAAGGTGAGTATAAAAAATAAATGGATATGGCAATAGAAGACCGAGTGTCCATATAAGAACTAATAGACCGACTGTAATAATTGAACGAAATTTTGCTGGTAAAATTGAACGTGCATCAATATAACGTTCAATACTTAACGCTGCCACTGTATAAACAATGACCTGGACATAGAAAAGAGAGATTAGGAATCAAGAATTTTATTTTCTTAATCGACAGTTTTATCCATGAAACTATTTATGGCTCTGCTATTTTATATATCATAAAGCACTTTTTGGTTTGTTTTTATTATCGTTTGAAACGTTCTGAAAAATTTCTATACAACAATATCTCTTCTTAAAAGTCCCCACGCAATATCCTAATGGTTCCAGAGAATAAGGAATCGTCTCGCAGGCATAATTTAGAATTTCAACAAGGTATTTTATCTTTGTATGTAATCATGAAGTCCGTATAATTATTGTTGGCATATGTATCTTCCTGTATTTTTGCTAGGTCTAGCTCCTAATTAAGTTGACTGTAAATATATTACATTAATATACTTGTCAATCTACTAATCTTGTTAAAAAAATAAGACTTGATCGAGTGTGCATCTACACTGAATCGCAAACAATTAGTAATATATGATATTTGTAGAATTTAAGGAGATTTTATGTTCGGTCGAAGTGTGTATTCTTATAAAGAATAAAATAGCGAGAATAAGTTTAATCAAACTAAAGTATAAAGCACAAAAGCTTGCATGTGAATAAAGTAATATATGCAGAATTTTTTCAACAAGAAAAAAAACTGAAGTGTCCCTAGAGACAGTCTATACTATCGTGACCTTTTTAAATTATTAAAGTAGATTGAAATACGAAATCTGAAGTACCAGACTCTGACCTGTAGTGACAACTAATTTACAAACAAAGAAAAAAGAAAGTTAATCATGAATTATTATACGATCAATAGATGAAAAAGCGTTTCTAAGAGATGTCTTTATAGAATACTTAAGATGTTCGATTGATAAGTTTCTATTTTTATTTTTAAAGGACAAGAATAAAGATCATTTTATCTCACTATAAGATTTCCTATATATCAATCACGTTGATGAACGATTAAAAATTGTTTGAAACGAATTGCAAGTATGTGAATGTTAACATTTTTCTATTTTATCAGCGTCCTACTTACCACCGTACAAAGTACATCGATTGTTAAACTAAATTTACAACCAAATTCACCGAATATCCAACTGCGTGTAAATAGAGTACTAGTGAAAAAGATGATACCCACTAAAGAAAAAGTAGAACATCTATTTTTTACGCAGACGATAGGAATTAAAATTTGGCATACCCGCGTGAATAATATCAGCTACAGCTAAATTGACAACAAGCATGGAAAACGTTGTTTTATCTCGTGTTGATAATATATAAACAATAGCTAGAAGATTAAGTATGATAGTTCCAAGAAATGTTAGACCAATAATTGTAACGAATATTGCAATTACAAATGTATTCTGCATGGTTGTTTTCAAATAATAATGATCATAAAAAATGATTTTATTGATCTTAAAAAGACAAGGAACAGTCTATTCTTATTTTATTTTCGTTAGATTTCTCTTGTGATTATCACTTGAGAGTAATAGACGCAGTTCAATAAAAATATTTCAATAGATTTTCTTTCGTATATAATTCTTACTAAAAACAAACAAAAGAAGCTTTATGAAGAAATATTGTTAGGTTTCTTTTTTTTTATTAAATTATCACGTACGTCTCATTGTTGGAATTTTATCAAGCAATAAATTAGTTTCACAATAAATTCTCACATGACATTCAGAATTCCTAGAGTCTGTGAAACAAAGTTATTCATGCAGAAAAAAATAGTATACCGCTGTCAATTAATGAACGTTTTATCAAATGATGCGAAAATTACGATCAAAATCTATTTATATGTAAATATTTACTTTTAAAATATCCCTTGAGATATTCGAAATCCTCTATGGTTAATGGAATATCCATCGATGAGAAAGGAAATTTCTTTAAATAAGAAGGTGTATTTATATTTATATTTATATTTAGATATATTCTGTTACATGTGAATATTTAATTGACAAGAAGGAAAACTCATTTTCCACATGTCTACTATCGATGAGATTGACAGACTATTTTCATTATTTAAGCTAAATAATTTCTAAATTAGTGGTTATTATCGTCTTTATTTAGAATTCGAAGAAAAATACAGTAGTATTTTATCAGATTAAAAAAACACGTATTTTTCTTAAAGTCTTAGATTGTTAGCACTTTCGACAAAAAGGAAGTCATTTTTAAATGACCTCTTCTCTATATATCAATTTCATGTTTCAGAGAACTATAAAAACACTTGTTTTCCAATACTGTTCTCTCAAGTATTAGGAGATATAGTTAAATCTAACAGTTTTGCACTTGCTGATGAACAACAAAACTTACTGCTAAATACAAAAACTAGAAAAGTCAAATAAGACAATGATTGAGTGAAGAAGTATAAAGTCTCAGAGTAGTTATTGTGAACATGTTCTTGTAGAAATCGAGAAAATGAGGATTATTAAGCGAATTTATATATATATATATACATATACATAAATAGGCAATAATAATGATAAAAGAAGAAAAGGGAAAACGGAAATCGGAAAGAGTTTTAACATCAACATCGTACTCACTTTGTTTTTCTTAGCGAATAGTGCTTTCGAATGAGAGCCGGATATTACAAACAAGTGATCTCTTGCTCTTTGTCTTTTCTCATCAAATAGAAGTTTCTTGCCAGTTTCAACCGTTTTCTTTTGTCCTAATATAGTAAACCATGCACATACTAAACATAGCAAAAATTAATAAAACCTGAGACCATTTTTTATGCTCTCTTCTCTCGAAAACAGAGGGGACAAGAAAAGAAAAAAATGGAAAATATCTCTGACGAATGTGCGCGCCAGAGAGGGAGAGGGTGGGAGGGGAGAAAGAGAGAGAGAGAGAGAGAGAGAAAGAGAGAGAGAGAGTGGGGGAGAGAGAGAAAGAGAGAGAGAGTGGGGGGAGAGAGAGAAAGAGAGAGAAAGAGAGAGAACATTGCTTCTTGTCTGTTTAATCTACATTTGCAGGCATGCACATGTTTCTATTCTTGCTTGTCATGGCTAATTCTTATATTACTGACCAGAAAAAATAGACAGATGGAAACATCATGCATATGTATATGTCCTTGTTCAATTCTACACATCAGTGTTTAACACACTCATTCACAATGAACAAAACGAGTGTTATTTCACAGATATCTCATCGATAAACGATGCTGTTAATCCTTTAACCTTGCTACTATGTCAATGACAACAGATTTTTTTATGTAAATATATTGCCTCCGCTTTCGCTTTTACGCAATTTTATAAAACATAGCATCTATTTTTTTGAATTTAATTTGATTCTTCTGGGCATACATGACATGCCAGAGGCACAGTCATTTTTGTCCATGAATACACTCAAATACACTGTGTTCAAATATAAGACAAAAACAAAAGTTAGTTTACCAAGATAAAAATAAACTTACCGACAAACATATTCACTATTAGTCAATAAATCGAAGAGGCCAAAAAGTGACCGTACTCATCATTATTAAAGACAATATAAATAGATCTATAGGCAAGAGAAACCCTAAGAAGGTTTATAATTAATTCGTAAAAAACTGAATATTGTGCTTATGTAACTATGACTGTAATAGAACGAGAGTAGATTAATAATGTGAAATATTTCCATCGAAACTAATCACTAAGAAGAAAAGAAAATGATCTAAAAGACAAATCTATAAATACTTTGCATAAAGAGATTACATAATAGATTTATATGAATTCCGCAATAGCCATAAAAAGGAAGACAAATGAATACTTATTAGATTTAATGACATTTTAACGTATCATATTTTCTGCCAATTCACAGAGTTAATTATATTGAATATAGTATCAGGAGAGTTCCTTCTTTTTTTCTCTTCTGATCATCCGTTAAGAATATATAGTTTTATTTCGACCAAAAATCTAATCAATTTATAAAACAAAAAGAACTAAAGACATTCAATGAAAGTATGAATGAGTTCAATTTGTAAATATATTTTCTTTGATTTTGATTTAAAGAAACGTCATCATGATTTAGTATTTTGTTTAATCATCCTCCTCCTTGTATTAGCTGTTAATATTTTTCTTTTTCCCTTCACTAACGTTTCGAGACCGATGTTGCCTCTGGTAGACTATTTTGTTATATCTTAAGTTTGTAAAATTTTATAGATAAACACTCACGGACACGTATTTTTCTTTGACGTTTAAATTAAAATCGTGATTGTCTGACGGCAAGACAATAAAACTGGTAGAGTTTGCGACTATATCTTTATCGGTCCCACAATCATGATTTGAATTTCAGTGTAAAAGAAAAATACGTGCCCGTGCATGTTTATCAATAAAATTTTACAAAATTAAAATAAAATAAAATAAAATAGTCTAATCAAGACAACATCAGTCTAGAACAGTGGCGGCGGAGCCACTGAGATCCATGATGCTTGAGCTTCACCTAGATTTCGCAAGATGAGGCTCAGCCTTGCACTGATTATTGCTATTTTTATTCTTGCATCAAAGTAGGAGCAAAGAAAAGTATATTTTGGTATTTTCCAATCTTCTTTTTTATACTGACCATTTTAGTTGTTACTGAAGTTCAATAAAAAGAAGACTTATTTTCTGCTTAATGCTTTCATAAAATTCCACGTTAGGAAAAAACATTATGAGCCTCACCTAGCTTAATGACACTCCGCCGCCCCTGGTCTGGAAATGTTGCTGAAGGCAAAAAAAAGGAAAACATTAACTTCTAATGCAAGGAAGAGAATAGTTTAAAAAAATACTAAAATATTTTATTCAGATGCAATAGTAAAAAGAATATTTTGAAAAATTTCAATACGGTATCGCTATACGTCCTATCTAATATTGAATCGAATACATTGAACTTTATGACTGTGACTTAAATAGTTTCATATTTTTTAAATATATTTTATCGTGATATTTGTTGTTAATTCATTAAATTTACTCTATAGCATCTGATATGGTGCACTGATCATGATATTTACATACTCAATTTAATAGTCACTTTTCGAACATAAGTTAATTGGTATACGAGAATGATATATAGTGCATCATACTTCAATACTGATGTAACTAACATTGTTTTTTCCACGTGACTTGTTTCTTTTAATAAAATAAAAAACAACTAGATATTCACTGGCAATCCCGATGAAATCTTTTCTCGTTGTCCTACTAATTGTTCAATTCGATATAATCTCTTACTAATCGTTTATGTCACAAGACTATAATCAAACGTGTTGATTACTGAAAGAAGAAAGGAAAAAGAAAATTCTTACATATATATATATATATATATATATGTATATATATATATATATATGTATATATATTTCCGTCACACAAAACGTTTTGCACAACCTTCTACTTATGTAAGCCGACACATACAAAAACAGATGTGCCATATGGCTTACTTATTTTTCTTTAAAACAAAACCTATGAAGTTATTTGTATTTAATACAGATATGTTTCTGTTTCAAATCCAAAATGTAACGAATACTTTAGAATAAATGTATGTTGTAGTATATTCTTGCTTACTACAGTTACGTTTTATTACTTAGGTTTTGGTTTACTTTTGGAAACAGGATCTAAGAAAAGTATTAAAGTATAAACATAAAAATTCCAACCATTTACACTCAGATTATGAGACATGTTGTTGAAATACGATGATAAGTCTGATATCAAAATCCCGTAGCGTTATATCAGTGAAGTACTTTCTAATTGCGTTTCTGAACGAATGAATTCACTAATTACCTCACACATGAATATAAAAATAAGTTTCCTGCTCCATGCTAACTTGGAATAAAATAAATTACCTTTAACATTGTTCACGAACGTTTAAATGCATCTGAATCACGATGCATTCAAGAATGTCGGAATGCCAATACGACCTTCACCACATCGTCGGCAAAAAATTCGATTAAATATTCCTCTGGTACAACATTATTTTTCTGACGTGAAGGAATTTGAGCTCCTAAGTCATCTCATATTTTTACAATCGATGCTCATGATTGTTCTTTTTGCAGTAAATCAATCGCTATGTTAATGTCTAAATCTAGAGAATTTATATATTTTTTGTTTCATTTGAAAATATTGACCTTCTAACTAATTCATAATAACGTAGCTTTATATTACATTTAAAAGATACGTCTATCGGAATTGTGTTGTGATAGTATATTGATTATTTCAATGTTGACTTAAGCGCTTCCGAACAACAAAAAGAAAAACATTATTTGGTGTCTATTTCTTACGTCAGAAAGACACAAAAAATTGTGCATATGAATAAAAACAAGAAGATTTATTCAGAAATTCAAGTTGTTAAAAATTAAGGTGCGGGTAATTCAAAATTACAGCATCTCTTCTTTTCTGCTTAAACATGCACCATCAGATTCCCATTTTTACGCTGATTACGAATATCTACTTAGTTTTTCGATTTGACAAAACATTCGTGGAGAAAAACGCAAGATACTGAGTGGGTCTAAAAATCAGCAAAAGAATTGATTTACAACAAACACCGCGTATTTCTATAATGTTACACCTTTCACTCTCACCAAGATGCTTTTCGAATTCCTCATGGAAAAACGAGTCTAACAGCGATATAATTATATCGCTGTTAGACTCGTTTTTCCATGAGGAATTCGAAAAGCATCTTGGTGAGAGTGAAAGGTGTAACATTATAGAAATACGCGGTGTTTGTTGTAAATCAATTCTTTTGCTGATTTTTAGACCCACTCAGTATCTTGCGTTTTTCTCCACGAATGTTTTGTCAAATCGAAAAACTAAGTAGATATTCGTAATCAGCGTAAAAATGGGAATCTGATGGTGCATGTTTAAGCAGAAAAGAAGAGATGCTGTAATTTTGAATTACCCGCACCTTATCTGCAAAACTTGCTTTTTTGTGTGACACTATGCAAAAAATGTTTCATAATAGCAAAAGTCGGGGGCAAAGAAGATATTAGTAATGAGACGAAAAGAAAGTGCTGCAGCTAATGTTAATACTTAGCTTGATGTTAGCTTTCTTACCTTTAGTTTTTATAAGATATGATCTGCTTCTTACTAATAATGAATGATTTGACTGACAGATAGACAGAAAGATTGATACAAAAGAACACAAAAACTGCATGCAACTATCTTATTTCACTCAATAGTTAGAATGTAGCGACTAGTTTTTCATAAATTTTCCCTTTTATGCTGTTTCTTTTTTTTCTCCCTATTTCTTAAGAGTATATACGTGCTAACTTGAATGAAGTATTATCTAACATTTCCCAGTTTTTGTCTACGGGGCCTAGAATATTTAATAGAAGAGACAATGAAGGATATCTATATATATATACTCATTAAAATCTTACTTTCATTCACAAAAATTCAAGTACTAAAGATTGTATTGTCTTGTTTCCAAAACGAGACAGTGAAAGAATTGTAAAGAGCAAATCTAGTTTTTCATTATTCTTGTTGTTGCCGTCGGTCTTAGAATATATCAAGCAATGTCAGAAAATTCTAAATTTAACATGTTTTCATGAATATTCTATAAGAATAGTATTTTGTTAATTAAAATGATCCTAGAGAATAATATTAATAGCTAGATGCAATAATTGAAAGTAGTCATCTTTTACTATAGACGATGATAAAAAATACGAATATAATGAAAAGAAAGTTCGTACAGTCTAGTAGAAAATCAAAAATATTGTTCTAAATATCGACACGAGAGAGTATCATTAGAACAACATATTTGGTCAATGTTTGTTTCCTGGATTCAATAAGAACTGTTGTATTATTAACATAAAGTTAAATATAAGGTTACTCTGCCTATACTGAGTTTATAATTTGTCTCTTGTTGCACGCATGTGCTTAGAATATTTATAATAGATTCTTGGCGTCTCACGGTCAAACAAATAACTATCAAGAGATATAGTTTATTTTAGATGCCTTTTCGATGAACAAAAACAATACGTCATAATACGATGATGACGTCAAAATGAATTCCAACCTATCCAAGTCCGATTAGTTATTTTTAACAATAATAGAGATAATTTTCTACTGATACTTTATAATTAAAAGAAGGAAAATTTAATAGAAAAAAAAACAAAGAAGAATGTACAAATTATATCTATTCTCATATTTCTATGTCGATACAGTATGTATCTATTGTTTACGTGATGTTCGCGAAAAGACGAAAAAAATCTGCTCCATATACAATATTCATCGATCGTATTTGTATCACTACTCTCTGATATGTTTTTCTTTCATCTTCATTATAATCTCCACAGACATTTGCTACTTCTTATTCTATAATAACATGTAATTCTTATGATATCCTATAATAGACGGTTAGTCGTTCTCTTTTCTTCTTGTCAAAACAAGTTTAGCTTAGGAGAATGAAGAAACATATCGAATAGTACTCAATTTACATGACAAGAGACACTGTGATAATTCTCATGCAAGGGCTTTTTCTAAGAGAAAGAGAAAGAGAAAAATATTTAATTTATTAAAGAATAAATGTAGAAACATCGGATTTAAATCCGAGTGTTATGTGTACGTCAAAAAGTAAAACTAACTGATAACAGATTGATTTTGATCAAACTATCTAAAAAAAAACAAAAACAAAGTGAATATACCTTTTCACTGTTTGAAGTACACATAACACTTGAATTTAAATCCGAGGTTTTCGCATTTATTCTATAAGAGATAGATCTCATCAGGATATATCCCTTTTCACTAAATTGCAAGGAGAAAATACAGGCATGCTAAGTTAGTATGAGCCACACTATATACGACCCTATCCGGTGACCACTGACTGTACTCTCAGAGTGATACAATAACTTTAGAAATCACAGAAATTGAGTTCAGATTCGTGTTTAGCTTGGAAAACTGGGTAAGAAGAGTTATTTTTGAATGGATTTGCGTTTGTATCTAGCGGAATTACGATCGTCAGCAACCTCATGAATCTATAAGAGATATATGATAGATACAGGCATCAGTATTTTCCTAATAAGCCACCAATATTAATAGCTATCGAGTTCGAGTTTTTACCTTTCGATAGTCCTTTTGACTAGCTACAAAACCAGGCATTTGGAAAACCCCAAACTACTGGTCATCTGAGACATATCTACGCAATTTGATTTCTGGATGCAGTTTTTGTGCATTTTGAGACCTTTTTCAGACGATGTTTCGTTAGAAAGCTATGATTTGGTTCAAGATTAATATCAGATTCGGAATCAGCGTTAAAAACTGAGTCGATTTATATATGTTGTGGATAATTCTGAGAAAAATATTTGTTTTTTGAAAAAATCCCTGTACTCCGCCTCAGGGATGGTCTGATCAAAGATGACAATTTTTTCGATATACTGAGTCATTTCTTAACGGATTGCTTTCATCTTCGAAATCGACTGAGATATTGATGAGATCATTCTGTGTACAAAATTTCATGACAATTAGATGAGGCTTTCAAAAGTTGTCGTGTTAACGGACAGCCGGACGGACACACTGGCCGAATCTAGAGTGCACTCACTCTTTGAGTACACAAAAAAGAACTGATTACTAACTTCATGTTCTCATACTTCGATGTCAAGATAGTACAAAATCTTAGATCAGATTACAAATGAAGAACTATTAATATTCTATAAAAAAAAAAAAAGAAGCATCTATATACTCTTTAGTAACCTAGCCGCCAGCTAATTGCTATTTCCCGTCATTTTATTATTTCTTTCACTTTATAGTTTGTCTTTATATTGAAATATGCATTGTATTATCATTTTTCTTCTTCTTCTTCTTCTTCTTCAAACAGCAATTGAAAACCTAGACAAGTAGATCTATGCTATAAAAAGAAACTTGTGCTCTATCAATTTAACGATGAGAAAAGCTGTTTATTGTCACGTTGGCATCGATTAAATATTGAAATACAATGAATAACTTAAATGTTATTTTCTTCGTCTTGCACGAATAATAATTATAATTCATATTTCCCAATGGAAAGAAATAGTCTCGCAGCATTATATACCCATTATCATGTTGATACACAAATATATCCGCCACCTGATCTTCAGATCAATGAAATAATACAAGAATTATTGTTGTACCCGTCCAATTTCTATTTGCAATCCTCAAGATTTCCAAACAAAAGTTTGGCAGATCGACAGAGAGAGAATTTCAGACAAAGATTTCAAATTTGGGAAAAAGATAAAAAACGACGAAGATCTAATAGAAATGAAACAAAAACTAATCATAAACGATTAGAAACTAATCAGTTTTATCAACGAAATATGATTACGGTACGTCGAATACCTTGTCATGAAGTGCTGAATTCACAAACGATTATGAAAAATTCATCGGAATACGAACAAATTAATCTCACGAATAAGTGTGAGTATCTATGATTATTTAGAATTCAGTAGATTTAATCGGTTATCATTTATTATTAGAAGAAACAAATACATGTGTCTTTTTAAATTGACATCTTTTTTTTTTGGTAATTTGCTTTCATATCTATACATTAGGGAATAAGAAAATTCAATCAGCTAATCTCGTAGAAAATCAATTGCAAGGCTGTAAAAATTATCCTCATGAATTCGATACATCACTTAGTCATGTCAAACTCCAGGCACCACCAATACAATCGTCTATAAACAAGTTATTAGTCTCGTCATCAACCACAACTAGTAATAAGGACACTTCGACAATTCTTGTTTCTAATATTTTCTTTTCGCAACAAGCACTCGAGAAGAAAATGTCAAATTCCATGAGTGTGAGAAAAGCGAGGGACATATATGTAGACGATTCGTCTGCTTGTTCATTGGCATTTACACAATTACTTATTGACGATCACAATCAACCTAAACCAGATGCTGCTATTCCGCACACTACTACTACTATGCCCGGTAGAAATTAAAAACTATACGAATGATAGATTCTCAACGTATTTAATAATAAGGTACACAGATGGATTTTGAAGCATTACCTGTTATGACACCTCATGTATCATCTAGCAGAAGTGTTGCTTCGATAGTGCCTCATTTTCCATCGACAATAGTTCCTCATGTTCGACGACATGTTCGATCATCAACAAGTACTAGATCAAATGTCTGTCAAACAGAATTCCCTACATTGACAAATGAAAATATTCAAGATTTAGTTGATCAACTAAATTCTTGCATTGATACACTTAGTCTTTTAATTGAACAGGAAAAATATATTATTGCACAACGAAAATCGTATGAAAATGAAAAAATCAGTAGAACTAAAAAAAAATCAGGACAATTATCATCGTCTTCAATATCAATAAAAAAAACGTGTTCGACATTTTCAAAACAGTCCATTATCGATGAGAATGATTTTATTTCTGAAGATATTACAGTACGACGATGTAATTCTTTCAATAATCAAGAACACACAAGTATGTGCTATTAACATAAAATAATAATATATCAAATATTATTAGCATGAAAACCTCGTGTAGATTCTTTTTGTGCTGAAAAGTATTAAATCTTTAATTACAACTGTTCATATGAGAACGTGTTCAAACAACGCTTTCTCACTTTTTTCTTCAAACTGATTTCATTTGATTGGTCATGGTGATCACTAGAAATTTCCGAGTTATGTTTGATAGACCGTTGCATGTCAACTGACGAGTATTTCTCTCTATGGCTGTTGAATCCCTGACAATTTCAATGATCAAATCTCGACTTGAACTACAATCTATAGATAGCTTTAATGATTATCAGCTGCACTCAAGGTTTGAAACGCAGAAAAACATTCTTTTCAGAACATATGGATCTGTCTACAACTGAAGTTCAAGCATAGAATTCGATCAACGAAGGTCTTAGTCATCAGACAATGTCTAGTGAAATATTCTTAAATCAACAATATCATATATAGTATTTCATCATGAAAGGTTGAGTAGCTAGTAGTAGTGGTCGTAATCGAGACACGCTAGAAGAGTTAAGAAGGTTATAACATCACTTCAGAGAACTTGATTCATTTATTGTTCTAAGTATTCGAATTCTTTGATAGCATCAATTATTTCATGATTATTTTGAGCTGTGCAGATATAGAAACATAACTAGGCCATTGTTTTCATAAACAACCGAGTTTTTTCACAATTTAGAATATCAAAAACAAAAACGGCCTTCAGATAATAATCAGCATGACGAACTCCAACGATGTCTGCTCGTTTATTGTCGTGATCGAACCAATGAATATCAATGTAAAAATGTCTATAGGAATGGAAGGGACATATCCCTGTCTTGCGCTTGAGAACATTTGACACTCAATAAACATTTATGATTGTCACGATTTTCTCAATCAATGTGATATAATTATACAAATGAATGTAGTAGTATATCCTAATTCGACCTTGATACTTCCAGAAGAGAAAATAAGTGACATCCTTGAAATAATGTTGTATTTGAAACATAGATATTTATTTTTCTTTCTAATTTATTAATTCATTCAGCAATGTTTATAAAACTATTTTTGGAAATTACATTTGAATTTATGAAAACTATAATAACATTGAACAATGATGCGTAACAATAAAAAAATAGTTTAAACAATGAACTGACTTCTTAAGACTATTTATACTGAAACAAAACAAATTTTCATATTATTATATAAACATTAGAGAAGTATAAAAAGAAGGTACTCTGATATCAACATTTGAGCTAACAGTAACGGATAGAATTTTAAAAAAGAACATGATAAATAGAGAAAATTAAATCTGTGAACGATGTATTTGTTGTTGAGCATGTTGAAGAACATAACGACATTGATTTATGGCATTTGTCCACAATGATGTTGTCACTTCTAGATCATTTAATAGTTGTTTTAGACGACGAAACTCAATACTATGTGTTGTCAAATCAGAAATCTAAATACGTACTATTAATAGAATTGAAGGCAAAGCACATACATACTCGAAGTGGTATTTTACGTGTATTCGATAGTAATTCTTTCATTTTAGGCCCCATATAAGACCACTCATCAAGTAAATCTAAATGTTAATAGAGTGATTTCAAATAGAAAGAATAAAAATGATCAGTAAACATGATCTTCACCGAACTCAAGGGGGAACAAACTGATTTCCAGACATAGAAATCACTAGAAATCATCATGTATTAAAGATGTGAATAACGATTCAACTGTTAGAACTTACAAGAAAACAAATGCAAATCACAGAAATTCTCGCTCGAACTATATAGTGAAAGAAAATATTGATTTCTCCTAATTTTTCAACATTTCCAATGATTTCTGCTCGTTTGCAATGATCATATAAAAACTGATTTCCAGTAATAGAAATCACTGGAAATCATAAGAAATCAGTTTGTTCCCCTTTGACCGAACTATTATTTTGATCATCATTCTCACGATAACAACATAGAATTCTATTAATATCCTCAACCATTTATTTTAGGGATTTTTCACAAAGCGATAAAAATAGATATTTTTATTTCTAAATATACTGCCAAATAATTAAATTAGTGTCAATATGAAAATTGATAAATAAACAATCTGTGACAATGGAAATATTTGGTTAACAATGAGTTACAGAAAATGCATCGATGTAAAACACATGATCACAACGGGACATTGGCGCATTGTATCTTATGTCATAAGATACACCAGAGCAGTCTGTAGAGGGCACACAGCGTCTTGATAATTAACTTGAGAAAAGCAGCATTGCCTGCATCCTGGCTTCTTTTAATATAGTTTACAAGGACAGCAACTCAGTTCAGCCAAGAAAACAAATGTTGATTGTCATTCAGCAAAACTTACAATTGGAGAACATTGAAATCTACTCATTGAAACAAGGGCTGTCGATTGTTTTGAAGAAAGACTGCCAGGTTTTCAATTTTTGGAAGAGGTCAGCCGTTCCCACCCCCTAATCGGCAAGCCTGATCGAAACAATAAAGTTTACTATTAAGATTACTGTAGAGCAATACCCATGGTTCCCGATTACTTTTGGAAGTGAGGGGGGCTAAATTCTGGCAGAAACTATATTTTTTTTGGCAGGCAGTATACGTCAAAAAGCAAATCTTTGATTTATAATATCATCATCTAACTTAGATGATCTAAGTTCATTTTAATTAAAAATAAGTAAAAACAACATATGTATAAAAAGTAATATTTAAAAAAGTTTTTCAAAACTCGTCATCTTTCTGTTTCAATTGATCAGATTCAAGAAGTAATGTTACATTTTGTTGCATCTAATGTTACTGTACTTAAATTTGACTGTTCTATATTTCTTTTCAACTCATAATATTTGCAATCTATCGCTGTTTGTGACATGGCATGAAATTGCCGACAATGATCTTTCCAGTTTTTTAGAAGCATTGATTTTCCACCGATAGGACACTTTACTGTACAACTAGTTGTATGAACTATTTTTGAAATCATATTTAAAAAAATCTGAAATGATGTCACCTATAAATATCATCTCATGCTACTCAGTTTTCGTCAAAGCGAACGGTTATCACCACTTCGATGCGGTTTCTCTACGTTTATCATTTTTTTTCATATTTTTTTTCTAACTCAATCTGTTTAGTATATACATAGTCATTGCAGTTCAAAAAAAATTGAACAAGTATTCCATAGTGCATTCTCTAACTAATATAGTATGATTAATGTTCCTGTTGGTTATTTATTAGCGAACAACTAATTTTATGGCGTCATCTTTAATAAAATTCAACATTCGGAAACTAAGTGATTATAGTGAATATATCAGATATCTACGGCTTCAACGACATGGGACTGCGTATCAAATAGACAGATTCAGAACGCCCACCAACGGCGGTGAAATTTTTGGCAGAAGTAACAAATAGAAAGGCTAGACTTTCTGGCAGAAGTAAAAACTATACTGAATAGACTTTCTGCCAGAAATTACAAGTAGACTGAATAGACTTTCTCACAGAAATAAAATAATAAATAGAGTGAGTGGACTTTCTGACAGAAATAAATAGAATGGCTAGATTTTTCGACAGAAGTAAAAGGTAGAAATTACAGATTTTCTGGCACAAATAGAAAATGAAACAGCGGAGTCACAAACAGAAACGAATAACTGCAGAACGAAAATGTTCATTTAACAACGGAGTGCATAAATCAACATTTTTACTAGAAAAGAAACATCGTAATTGACGGTACACAAACGTACTGTAATCAAGACNTTTATTTGTTAAATTTTGGGGGGGGCGGGGCCCCCAAACCCCCCCCCCCCCCCGCTAATCGGGATCCCTGTGTGTTGCTAATCTAAGATTTACTATTATTGTTTTTTTTTCAAATAGCAAATATAAGCAGTACTGATATGTTGCTTAATACTGAACTTGGGCATCAAATTGATAATGAAAAACAACATGAACATATTTAAAACTCAGTAATTTTATTTCTAATAATTCCTAATGGTTTCAATACTATATAGTGATGGTGTTCAATCAATGAATCTTGGCTGATCCTAAGAGCATTCAAATCACTTTCATTCTGATTTATATCATATTTTGATTGATGATAAGAATGCTCGTCAAGAACATTTCTTTTCTGAATTTATAAAAGAAATATTAATTATTAATTAACAGATGACATTAGTGACCAAGAATTAGTATCTGTTGTAGGTAAGATTTAAAAAATATTGAATCAGCTATATCATAGGAGCTTTTTTATTATGTAGTTTCTTTTAACTTGTGAAATTTATTATGTAAACATTAGTTCATATTTTGTTATATAATGAGCTAAATTCTCTTTCTTTCTCAATAATATGCATTTGAAACTGATAAACGTGTGTTAATTTAAGAACTGTAAAAAGCATTCATGTTTATTTCACATTTATGTGCTTGTGTTTTCTGCCTTTTTTTATTCAACTAACTACAATTGCTCTTGTATGCGATAATTGTAAGTTTTCTTAGCTGATCTCATTCTCTTTATTTGTACGCATGCCCTTTTATTATTTCGTATAGAAATAAACAGAAATGATTAAAAGTAGAAAAATATCTTTGAATTCACTGAAGATAACAATTGGCTCGATCTATGAACTAATCGGAATGAGCGTTCGTCTTCTCGTTCTCGTTCTCGTTCTCGTTCTGTGTCATCAGAAACGCGTTTCGCACACTGAACGAACGCATTCGAAACGTGTTCATGCGTTCTGATCGTCTCGTTTGCAACGCGCTCCGAACGCACGTTTCGTCACTTTCATTCTTTCCTCTCTCGAGAGTAGATGCACGAGCGCTTGCTTGCATTCTCCTCTGACATCATCATCCTCATCTTGTTGAATGAGGAGAGGAATTAGCGGTAATTATCGTCACGATAAGAAAGATTCATCATGAAATCTGAAGCCAAATTTATCTAATAACGAAATGCCAAAAAATAATCAACAAACAGCTGCTGGTGCTTTTGATACATCAGGTGCCAATAATCTGGAATAAATGATCGCTTTCATTAGTCAAAATCCAAATGTCGCGTTTGGTGCTCATGAACATCTTACTCACCATACTTTTCCTCACCACCTGAATGCTTCAACTCAATCATCAACTCCTCAAACGCCTAAACGAAATTTAGATTCAAGTGATCATGATGGTACACAGATATCAAAACAACAACGGGTGTTACCGAACGGTAAACAAAAAAAGACTCGTGAAATGAATTTATGGAAGGTTCCAAGCCCTGTACACCCAATGAATAATAATCTTCAATTGAACCAAACTCGACAAAAAGTATCAGTACAACAACAACATCGAATCCCTTTTGAACAGTTAAAGCGTGCTGTTTCAAGCAATCTCCCATGCTTTTTCATTGAATACTAACAAGCTGAAAACTGAAAGAATAAACCATCGGATATATCAGCAGCACGGGTAATTGAAGATTATTTCAATCGACAAGGAATCTCGATATCGTTCTCACTAGTCGGTAATGTAGGCCCCCAGGTCAATGATTCCGGAGGACGGATACTGCAGGAACCGGCCGGAAAGATGCGGAAAAATCACCGTATCTGGCCGGAAAGCATGGGAAAGCACTGGAAACTGGAAGCAGTATTCCAGTTGGAAGTTACCGGATTTTTTTCCTGTGGATTCCGGTCAGTTTCCTGTGTTTTCCGGTCAGTTTTCTGTGTTTTACATCTGGAAGTTGATCGGAATCTACAGGAAGAAAATCCGGTAACTTCCAACTGGAATACTGCTTCCAGTTTCCAGCGCTTTCCTGTGCTTTCCGGCCGTTTCCCGCCGTACGTCCACGACCTGGGGGTAATAAATTAAAATTAGAAGTTAACAACAAAGCGTCGTATGCAGCATTAATAAATACGGATAAATGGCTGTCACAAGTCAGTAATATCAACATCACTGTGAGTAGGCCAAAATTCACTCCGGATTCCTTTACGCTTGTGGTTCGATACGTAGCTCTTCAGTACGATGACGAGTTTGTCAAGGAAGAAATTAAACGAAATCTTCCATCAGTCGAAAGTATAAGGCATATTCAGTATCGCTTCCAACGAAGAACAAATTTATTGTGTATTATTTTATTCTATCACGTTCTTATGCAGTTGATTGTTCATGTATGTCATTCCAGTTGTCTGTCCTTTCATTATTTACTCTCGTTCTACGATGAGTATAGAAAGCATAGACAAGGGAGAATAAATTAATTTCTGGTGTGTAATAAGCACTAAAATCGTTACAATGCTGATATTGGATTTGCTATTTATACAATAGGCATTCAACTTGTCTAGTATTTGTATAACATATAAATTCTTCTTTATCTAATCATGTTAGACGATAGCAATCTAAAATATTCTACGATTAATAGTTTTAATTTTGTGCTACGGTAATCAAATAAAATCGCAGTTTAATTAATTTCAAAGTCATAATTTCGAAAGGTTATACTTATATTTATGCACTCTTATATAACCATTTGTTGCTGTCCTTCATGTCATTCGAGATAACAACGAACGAAAAGTCTTTTGAATATCTTTGATGCATAAGTAAAGTTGATAATATTATTCTCATTCTTGTTAACATGTTTAAATAAGGTAGATAGATTTTCAAAAAAAAAAGTTAAATATATTACAATACAAAGAAAAAGGTAAGACATAACACTTGAACATCTATACAACATTTTACGAGACAATGGATAAGCAAGAATTTATAGAGACTCATCCTGAATGTAAGTTTTAAAGATGTTCTCAATCAAAATTTATTTATTTTGTTATTTTAATAGATGGATATAATGGAACAATAGATGAAATCTATCAAAATGAATTTATAAATCATTATCCTTCGGATCGAATATATCTTGATCATGCTGGTACAACATTATACAGTCAATCTCAATTAGATGCTCATTTTCATCAACTGCGTACATTAACATTGAATAATCCACATAGTGAACAAGAAGATTCTAAATCATTATTATTAATTCAAGAATGTGTGGAATTAATTTTATCCATATTTGAAACATCAAGTCGTTATTATTCGATTATATTTACATTGAATGCAACTCATGCTTGCCAATTATTATCATCATTATTTCCATTTTCATCTCAATCTGAATATGCTTATATGATCGATAGTCATAATAGTCTTATTGGAATTCGACAACAAGTCAAATTGAAAGGAGGTTCATTTTCAATAATTTCTCACCCTCTACAGATTTATAATAAAGAAAACGATTCCAATAATAATTGGTCATTTCGTTGTATGGGCCATTCGGCATCTTCTCCTTCACCTAATGTAGAATCAAGTGATCCATATTATTGTCTATTTGCAACACCAGCAGAAAATAATTTTAATGGACTTCGATCACCACTCGACGAACTTGTACGACCTTTTATTAATGCACGAGATAATCAATTGAAAGATTTTCCCATACCAGTACATCGCAGTCCATCGGAAGCATGCCATTGGTTAACATTAGTAGACTGTGCAAAATATTTATCAACAAAACCATTTTCACTTTCATCGTATCCAGTTGATTTCGTTGTTTTATCATTTTATAAAATCTTTGGTTATCCAACTGGTTTAGGTGCATTGATAATTCGAAATGAATCATTAAAATTACTGAATAAAGAAACTTATTTTGGCGGTGGCAGTGTAGAATATGTATCACCCTACGATGATTCTCGTGTTGAGTATAAATCTGGTATCAATGGATTTATTCATGGAACGATACCATGTGCAACAATTCTTTCTCTTCATCATGGTTTTCAATTAATAACAAATAAACTATCATATAAGTCGATATCATTACACACGCAATGTTTAATTGATTATTGTAGAAATGAAATGCTAAAATTAAATTATTCAAATGGGCAACGCCTTTGCTTATTTTATGATGCACGAAGTAATTTATTAATTGAAAATGGTTATTCATACGGACCGATTCTAAATTTTAATTTGTTTAATATCTATGGACAATTTATTTCTTGTCGTTTAATTCACAGAATTGCTACTAATCATAATATCATTTTAAGAGTAGGAACATTTTGTACGCCAGGTGCAAGTCAAGCTTATCTTGGTACGAGTATTAAAATTTAAGACATTTTTCAATGAGACATATTATAGTTTACGTCTTTCTGAAAAAAAAGACACATGAGATATTCATACTATGATAATAAAAAATATCTTCTAATCACCAGTAGTTATAGGCTAGAGAAAAAAAAATAGACTGTTGACAAAAATTATTTTTAAACATTTAAAATCGTTCTCTTTTTAGGTTCAAGTAAATCATTTGAAAATGACCATGAATGTCGTCGTGGACTTTTTTGTGGTACAAATGCGGATGGTGATGATGTTTTAGATTCTGGTCGTCAACCATTAGGTAGTATTCGTCTAAGTCTTGGTTGGATGAGTCGATATGAAGATATTCAATGTTGGATTCATTTTCTTCGGCAAGTTATTTTACAAGGTATTGGAATTGCACCTCAACTACCATCATCTGTACCAACGGACAATGGATGTGATGAAGAGAAAAATTTAATTTTAACTCATATTTATATTTATCCAATAAAATCTTGTGCTTCAATATTAGTAAAAGAATGGCCTTTAACATCAATGTCATTTTTGTATGATCGCGAATGGATGATTATTGATCAAAATTTAAATCCATTAACACTTAAACGTTTACCAGCTTTATCACAAATAAAACCTTCTATTAACTCAGAACAAAATCAACTTATACTCAATGCAACTAATCATCCATCATTTATTATTGAAATTAACAATGGTTTGTAGGAGATCGATTCGACAATATGTTTTGTTCTTCGTTTTTTTAAATTTTCTTTTTAGATTCAACTATGATTAAATCAACGGTGAATTTAAATGATGGAATAACTTGCCATGTTTATGGTGGTGAAATTGAGCAATGGCTAACTAAAGTTTTAGGTATTTATGCAACATTAGCGCGTCGTACAAATGATAGCCAAATGACGTTAGCAAATGAAGGTACTTTTCTTCTTGTAAATGAAGAAAGTGTTAGACAAATTCGATCGAACTTAAATGAAAAAATTACACATGAGCGTTTTCGACCAAATTTAGTTGTTGACAAACAATACGCCAATCAATCTTTTTCAGCGTATAGTGAAGATTCTTGGAAGCGCTTAGTTATTTTAAATGAATCCGATATTGAATTGAAAGTCATTGGTTTATGTCAACGATGTACAGTAGTTAATGTTGATCCATCAACTGGAAAAAATCAAAGTCATCTTTTTACTCTTTTGCAAACACAACGGAGAGAAATGAATACATTAAGAGCTAATTTTGGAATTTTACTGAATCTTTCGAAAACATATGAAAATGCTATGATTCATGTTGGAGATCAGATTCAAATTTTTAAATAATTATTATATGGCGTTGCTGTTGTTTTTCACCTGTTTGAAATAAAATATTTCCATAGATATATTCTCAGAGAATACTATCAATATCAAGAACGTCATATATATAGATCATTCGACATTTTTCAGGACTAAAGTCATCAGGTTGATATTACATGTGCTTCAATTCGAAAATAAGTTTACGATCTATATAATCGACAAGTAATAAGTAATTTTGACTTCAATAATATGAGGCAATTCTTACGATATTTACAGTAAATTAATGACAATATATACATACATAGGGATGTGATTATCAAAATCAGATTAGACAGAATTGCATTGAAATTATCAATATAGTTTACGTCCAAAAATGGGTGATCGATCGACCCCTACTGACAAACAAGCATACAATTTGAACATAGTTTAGCCGCAAGAGTTCTCATTCTATCAACGTTTTATTAAATAATCATGAAAATATACTGATCGTTTATATCGATTGATGTTTTACTCGTCAGGATTATGATGAGATGTGCTGAGTTCGCAAAACAAAGAACAGTTTTATAAAAAAAAAAAAACAAACTTCAAGTGATTAGAAATAAGGCTTATGCCTATTTCCAATAGTCATATCTACATCTCATACCGAAATCCTGATTTATTGCATATTGTGATTATTTGACCAATATCGGCGATATGCGATGCAACAGTATTTACAATCGACAGTGGGCACCATGATTATTGCTGTCGTTATCAGTAAGCATACAGTTGTGTCTGAGATTCATAACAGATGCTATATCGAATATTGTGATCACGACTTAGTACACTGCGGCATTTGAAATCAAAAGTAACTTTAATAACAAATAGCGCAATTACAAGTAAGTATATCTCGATAATTATTCGTTGCAATTTAAAAAGAAATTCTGATTTCTTCGTTCGTGAGTGTCATGATGTATCGGCAAATATTGACTAGCAACTAGCTTGTTAAAAATATAAAGCTAGCAATTAAAGGGTGTGTAATGTGGGACTGTGTCACGTCGGCAAGTGAATGAGTGAAAAAAAATAAGCGCTACTATTTTTCCAGATACTCAAAATATCAGTAGATTCCTTTTCTTTCACCAAAATTGGATAGAATGCTTGAAGTTCGATAAGAACTTTTGCTAGAGATGCAAAAAAACAAAATTTTTACTCAAAGTAGTCTTACTTTCGAATACGTAGTAACAAGAGTCAAAAAAATTTAGTTGAATCGAGGTTTTTTCACGTGAAATAGTTATAATTTTAAAATCTCATACAGTTTTTCAATCATGAACAGAACACAAAAATAGATCGCACATTATATTAGAGTTCGAATCCCACATCTTGTCGCAACAAAAATTTTCATATTTCAGTTGATAGAGGTGAACTCAACAGATTCTTGATGACATAAATTATGAAAATATTTGAATATGAATGTTAACGTCTAAGCATCTCACAAATAGTTCAGACTTAAAAACGTGAAGTTTGTTTTTTCGTTAAACTTTTTAATTGGTATAAATGTGTTTAACGATCTTCTGTTACAAAATATATATATAGATATATATCGTTCTATGATAAATTGTCTTCTATTCTTTCTTGCCAATGCATTTGACTTAGATAAAAGTTTACTGCATTGCTTATCTGTTAAGTTTGATTCATGTCACTTTGTGGTATACGTAAAAAAGCACTAAATGAACTATGCATACTAAACAATAATTTATTTAGTTGAGTTTCTTAGTGTTGATAAATAAAAATGATCAGAAAACTTTTCAATCATCTTATTCATTGTGAAGGACTTACAGAATCTCAGCAATAGATCGATTGACAAGAGAAAAAGCATGCTCATCGTTCAACTTGATTCGCTTATTTTTTTTCTCATGAGATGCCTAGCTCGACTTCGAATATAAATCGATATCTGAATAACCATTTACAATTCGAAAATAAACGAAAAAAATTGCATATATGTCGCTATGAGTTGAAAGTTGAAATTTTCTATTTTCAACTGAATTCAAGTTTCAAGTTTGACACTACTGGGAACATGGAAGCAGTATTCCGGTCAAAAATACGGCCGAACTTTTCCGGCGGATTGCTGCTAAGTTCCGGTGCTTTCCGACAGGAATTGATGAGACCGGACTGTTCGACCTGGGAGGCAGTCATACGCGTCTACACCCACACAAGTCAATTTATAAATTTTCTAATTAATAATGACTAAATTTTTATCCTCATGCTGAATTGTAAATGGGAGCGAAGTCAATTTATAACTTTTATAAATCATAAAAACTAAATCTTTTTCTGACGGTCGCGTGAAAACATGAAAGTGGCTTTTTTTGCATTTATATTCGAAGTCGAATTAGACAGCTACTCTTTTTTCTTTATTAAAAGTGCTCTTTTTTAAACAAATAAAAATCAAGGCCAAATACAAAAAGAATATCGCAGTACTTTTCTATAACACAAGCAAGATAAAACAACATGCGAAATAATGCTTATCACTCAGATATTTTGTTATAAGATATTATAATTTTATTCTTATCATCTAGTATGAATATGTCAACTTATTTCGTATATTGATATAGTTATTTGAGAAAAAGATGGTGAAAGAAACTGTGCAACAATCTGTAACTCCAACAATAGACTATCTATTGTTTTATGTAAATGGAAACAAAGTTATCGAACATCATGCAGAACCTGATTGGACTCTTCTTTGGTACCTGAGAAATAGTAAGAATTTTCTCATTCAGATTTTATTCATATCTTTGTTCACATTTACGTAGAACTTGATTTGACTGGATCGAAATTGGGCTGTGGTGAAGGTGGATGTGGTGCATGTACCGTACTTGTATCACGATGTGTAGATCGAAATTCTGGTGCTCTTGAGCATCGAACAGTTAATTCTTGTCTCGCACCACTATGTTCGGTTGACGGATGTCACGTTGTAACAATCGAAGGAATAGGTTCAGTTGCTAAATCAAATATGCATCCAGCACAATCACGTATTGCTGAAATGTATGCGTCTCAATGTGGTTTTTGTACACCTGGTATTGTTATGTCATTATATGGAACTTTAACATCATCAGATCATCCTCATACATCGTTAACAGTACAAGATATTGAAGATGCATTCGATGGGAATCTTTGTCGTTGTACTGGCTATCGACCAATTCTTGATGCTGCGAAAACATTTGCAACAGATATCAATACATTACCATGTAAAGATTCATCAGCATCAAAATCAATTTCAACAACATTGGACAAATGTCTTTCATTTGTCGAAGAAAGTAATAAAGAAATCACTAAAGTAGAGTTTCCTCAGGAATTACGTGAATACATTCCTCAATTTACGTATATTAAAGGTTTGTTATATTATAATTAATTCATATTAACATCATTGAATTCTGTTTTAAATAGGTTCAACAATTGAATGGTATCGCCCTGTCACTCTTCATGAATTACTTCGTCTACGTTCTACGTATCCTGGTGGTGCATCAAAACTTGTTTATGGTAATACAGAAGTACAAATTGAAACAAAATTCAAACGTCTTAAATATCCACGTTTTATATGTATAACAAATATTGAAGAACTTCAACAGATGAAACGTACACCAACATCATTGATTGTTGGAGCTGGCGTTACATTGACACGTTTACAAGCTAAACTCGCTCAATGGAATGATCCAAAAGTAGACGGTGGAGTTTGCCAAGCTCTTATTGATCAGTTGAAATATTTTGCATCAACACAAATTCGAAATGTTTCGTCTCTTGGTGGAAATATTGTAAATGCTTCACCTATGTAAATAAACTTTTGTCAATATCAATAGTAACATTGACACACAACGAAATATCTTGCTTTTCTTTTTCAGTTCGGATGTCAATCCAATACTTCAAGCTGCTGATGCTGTTTTAGAATTACATCGAACAGAAACAAATTCAGTTCGGCATGTACCAATCACTGATTTTTTTCTTGCTTATCGTCGTGTGGCAATGGCCGATGATGAAATACTTGTCAATATTCATATTCCACTACAATTATCAACAAATAAAACATTTCTTCGTTCTTATAAACAAGCACGTCGTCGAGATGATGACATCGGCATTGTTAGTGCTGGCCTTCACGTTGAACTTGAACCTGTTGAGTCAACAGATAAACAACAATGGCGTATTGTTTGTACACGTTTTTCATTTGGGGGAATGGGACCTACAACGATTTTAATAAAAAAAATTCAAAAAGAATTGGTCGGGCAACCATGGACACGAGCAACTATTAAAAAAGCATGTGAACTAGCATTAGAAGAAATGCCACTAAATGAACTTACTCCTGGTGGTCAACCAGAATATCGGTATTGAAAGAGTTCAAGAAAATTATAATTCTTCTATTTCGATCATTTTAGACGAGCATTAGTTCAATCGTTTCTTTACAAATTTTATATTTATGTTTGTTCTGAATTACAGCAATCATCTGTTGATCCGAAAGAACTTTCCGTTGCTCATAAATATCATCGAGCAATATCTCATGGTCAGCAGACAATTCCTGAGCGACCAGCATCACATAAAATCATTGGTACATCATTACCTCTTCGTGCAGGTTATTTACAAACAACAGGCGAAGCTAAATATATCGATGATATGCCTTCATTACCTCATACTGTCTATGGTGCATTCGTACTTGCCACGCAGCCTAATGCTCGAATTAAAAATATCGGTACGAAAATTAGCATTTCTCATTTAACAGAAAGAAAACAGAATTCTTTTTTTGTTGATTTTAAAATAGATCTTGGTGCTGCTTCTAAAGTGCCTGGCTTTGTTTCATTCGTTAATCATAATGATGTTCAAGGTAGTAATATGACGGGCGATGTTGTGCATGACGAAGAAGTATTTGTTTCATCAGTGACACCATGTGTGGGTGCAGTTATTGGAATCGTTTTATGTGAAACGGAGCGAGCTGCTCATGCAGCTGCTCATCTTGTACAAATTGAATATGAACTATTGACACCAACATTGTTTACAATCGATGATGCTATCGAACATAATTCTTATTTAGGCGATGAAAGACGTCTTTGGCAAGGAGACGTTGAACAGGCACTTTCGGAAGCTGAACATACTCTTGAAGGAACAGTATTAATTGGTGGTCAAGAACATTTTTATTTGGAAACAAACTGCTGTATGGTTGTACCATCAAATGATGATCAAGAACTAACAATCTATTCGTCAACACAAAATCCAAGTAAACTGCAAGAATTAACTGCACTAGCAGTTGGTTGTGCTTCTAATCGTGTAACATGTCATGTTAAACGTATGGGTGGAGCATTCGGTGGTAAAGAATCAAGATCGTAAGTTAAATAAACTAAAGAACAATAAAGATAACATATGTACCTTGTTTTTACTATATTTTTGTATAGAATCGCTCCATGTATTTCTGTAGCAATAGCTGCTGTGAAAGTTGGTCGTCCTGTTCGTATGAATATTGAACGTGATGTTGATATGAGTATTACCGGACAACGTCATCCATTTAAAATACAATATAAAGTTGGTTTTACAAATGAAGGTCAATTTACAGCACTTGATGCTCGTTTATGGAGTAACGCTGGATATTCATTTGATCTTTCAATGGCAGTTTTAGAACGAGCCATGCTTCATATTGATAACGCATATCGATTTGTCAATGTTCGAGTACGTGGACGTTTATGTAAAACACATTTACCATCAAATACAGGTTTAGTTATTTTTCGGATGAAAATTTCATTGTATGATCTTTGCTTATTTTAGCTTTTCGTGGTTTTGGTGGACCACAAGGTCTGTTTGGATGTGAAACAATTGTCGATCATATTGCTACATATCTTAAACTTGATCCAGCTGTAATTCGTCGTTTAAATATGTATCAAGAAGGAGATATAACACATTTTGGTCAACCACTAGAGAGATGGCATATACCTCGACTAATGGATGAACTCACCAAATCAAGTGATTATGTTCAACGACAAAAAAGCATTGAAGAATTCAATAAATTACATACATATAGAAAACGTGGTATATGTATGATGCCAACAAAATTCGGTATTGCATATACAGCAAAATTTCTTAATCAGGCTGGTGCTCTAGTTCTTATTTATAAAGATGGTTCTGTATTAATCAGTCATGGAGGTATGAAGAATAGAGACGTATTGGTTTGAAAATCGTTTCTGTTTTCTGTATTTAGGTACCGAGATGGGACAAGGTCTTCATACAAAAATGGTATCCGTAGCTGCTGAAGCTTTACGTTGCAATGTTAATCTTGTACATATTAGTGAAACAAGTACAGATAAAGTAGCGAATACAAGTCCAACAGCAGCATCAGCTTCATCCGACTTGAACGGAATGGCTATTCGTATTGCATGTGAACAAATACGTGAGCGATTAGATAAACTTCTTGTTGGTGACAATGTCCATCTTTCATGGGAAGATCTCGTTAGAAAAGCATATTTCTTACGTATTGATTTATCTGCACATGGTTTCTATGCAACACCTGAACCATTAGGTGGAGATTTCCCGAATAATCGAGCACACTTTAATTATTTTACACAAGGTGCTGCAGTAAGTGAAGTTGAATTAGATACATTAACAGGCGATTGGCATATTTTACGTACTGATATTCTCATGGTAAACATTTCAAGACATACATTTTATTTGAATATAATAAATTTGTTCGAATTTTAGGATGTTGGCACATCACTTAATCCTCAAATTGATATCGGCCAAGTCGAAGGTGCTTTTGTACAAGGTGTTGGCTTATTTACAATGGAAGAACTCATTTGGGGCGATCATAAACAATATAAATGGACTAAACCAGGTGCCCTATTTACTCGTGGTCCAGGTACATACAAAATTCCATCATTTAATGATGTTCCTATTGATATGCGTGTGGAACTTCTTTCTGATGCACCTAATCCTCGAGCAATTTATTCATCAAAAGCTGTCGGTGAACCACCACTTTTCCTTGGTGCATCGGCATTTTTTGCACTTAAAAATGCTTGTATGGCATACAGAGAACAACAAGGTCATTCAGGATACTTTATTTTAAATTCACCAGCAACTGTTGAACGACTTCGTATGGCTTGTGCAGATGAATTTACTGAACGAGCATGTATGAATGAACATGACACATTTCAAGCGCGTGGTTCTTTTTAAATTTCATTGAATTCTTTTTTTTTTCTTAAATCAATTCTTTGATTTTGCGATTGAAAGAAAAAGACGTACAATCAATTGTTTCAGTTCGTTTTGATGTGGTATAAATTACTCGTATTATCGTGTTTAATAGTTCGCATGCATGACACAAGGAGAGAGCACAAGATTTTCTATTATTTTCTTAGTTACAAAGATCTTAGACGTATATTCAGTGTGCGAGATGAGACGGTAACCATGATATAGTATGACCTTACAGGTGACACCTGATGAGACACATTGTGCGTATAAACTCATAAGAGAAGAAAGATCAAAAAAACCTATTAGACTACATCAGATCAGAGAAGGCAGTGTTTGAGGTTGAAGTGAATGCATTCATCAGATATTTAAATTTCTTTTCTCCTGCTACGAATACGTCATTTTTCTGCGGATATAAAATTACCAACAAGAAATTAACTTAAATTTCTCCATTTTACAGAGAGAGTGTTGATGTTTTGAGTAAATATGCCATTACTTCTCAGTTTAATCGCTTCAAACCACGCGTAACTAATTTACTTGATCATTTTGTAGTATAATTTGACACTTCTCTGCTGATGCCAAATGTTATGATAAGATGAAATCGATATGCTAGTTTGTCCATAAACAAGAAAAAAAAAGAAATAGTATTGACACAAGAAAAATAAAACTCTTATTTTAGTTTTATTTCATTGAGTTCTTTGATAAGAAAAGTTTATCGATCTATCAAACGTTATCAATGCGGAACTTACAAGGGTAAGCATGTTCTGAATAATGCGTCATATAGCTACGATAAACCACATAAGTTGTACGCACGAGAAGATAGCGTGCCTATCAAAACTCGCGATATTTTAGTTTCAAAATGTGATATAAATTTCGATTAGATTTTTTTCAATACTCTACTTGAAATCATTATAAAGTTCTCATATGTACGAGATTGTATCTTGTCGAATAGATTGAATCATTTAAACTCCTAAATATGTGTAAAAGTCATCTTCCGTCAAGATTAAGAATGATATAATCATGTAAGTTTTATACGAATATATTCACAAAATAACATATGACACCCTTGAATAGTCAAGATCTGCCTTATTACATTCGGTAGAACTTGAAACATGACATTAGTTAATCCGCAATAGAGCGTGATTGAATTGAATTTTTGTTTTAAATTACGTAGTTGATAAAAAAATTTCTCAGGTCGGTATTACTACGATTTTCAAAAGTAAGAACTGATCAATTTGATACCAATTGAAAGTTAGATCGAAATTTGAAGTTCTCAATAGAGGTGGTCTCAGTTCGATTTTCTATTGTAATGACATGCTTTCAATCGGCGTATAAATATGTCAAATAATAAGATTGAAAATAAATATATCTAAATAGACTAGTTGAGAATCGTTTGGAACAAGCAGAAATAGATATTACACCATTTCAAGTGCACTTAATAAAGTTTGAAAAACTTAGATCAATGGTTCTCGGATTAATCTTCTGCTTGTTAGACGTTATAGAATTCTTTTTATTGACATCTCTTATATATTGGCCCATCAATCTCAGGAATTGAATCAACAACAATTCTATAACATCTCATCAATGAGCAATTATTCTGAATATTCTTTTTCTATTGATGACACATAAAAAGACTCGATGATTCATCAAGAAAATTCAAAGAAAGAAATTATTGTAAAGATAAGAATGTTTCTTTGAATTATAATCGATATTTAAAAATTTTATCTAAAACTATCATTTCTCTTATGTAAATTTTATTACTTTTTTGTTATTTAAAATCATTGTAATGTCTGCCTGGAAAAATATCGTTGCACACCTTTACAGCCAGTAGGTGCATTTTGTATTAAGCAGTTGTCATTCTTTATAGACTGCCTAGACGTATACTCTTAGAAAAAAATTTTAATGATGCATATTTATAGTAATAAAGAAGCAAAAAGGAAATTTTCTGACTAAACATCGTTCTCTTTCTTTTACAACTACTATTCGTTCTCCTCTTATTTTGTTTCTTACTAATTACAAATACAATGTTATTGACAGGTAAAAAATTGCAGAGCTGAAGTGAAAAGCATTACGTTAACATGCGACTGTTTTTATGTCTGCTCATACTCATCATTGTATTTTCATATGCAACAAAATCTGAATCATTGGCAAAATTTAATATTACTATTAAAATACCAGCAAATACAACAACTCTTAGACAACTACCATACGTATGAATATTGTTGAACGTTGCTTTTATTTTCTTGTGTTTTTCTTTTAGAAATCAGTACATGTAAAATATACTTTACCGAACAGTGATATTGAATGGACTATTGGTAAAAAAAAAATTTATTTCATCGAATATAAACCTTACACTTGTAACAGAAGTGCTTTAGTCTAGTCTTTGTGGGCAAACATGTGAAGTTTTCAGTGGCACAGTTTGCTATGGTAACGAATTCATTTCTATAGTGCTTACTCGAAAATCTTTTGCAAACGATCAAAATACTTGAGAATAGATTTTCAAGGTTTTAAATACTGCGCAATAGCATTGACATGAATATAATACAAATTTTTGGGCCAATGTCGCAAAAAAAATAGCTATTTTTTCTCATGTCAACATTATAATTGAGGTCGTCATTTTTTGAGAAATGAATTAAATACTATTGGCAGGCATGTATGTAGAAAAAATAAAAAGTACGCGTCTGTCAATTAACGTCTACTTATTACTAATATACTTTCATGTTTAGCATGACAATATTTAATGCCAATTAACTAATATCCCCCCCCNTAAAAATCAGATTGTGGGTGATGTTTAAGATTTCAATATATGATAATTTTGATTTCGCAGCATAAACATTAGATGATAATCTAGTATGACCTTCATTTTTCAGTGGGCACCTAATTCGAAACATGTTCTTACAGAGACACGAAGAAAGGACACTTTGACTTTGTGGATAATAGTCAATTCTTTTAAACAAGTGTTCATATACGTCAATATATTTCTTTCGTATATACTGTTTCGTTATACTATATTGTGCATTTTTGTTGTGCAATAAAATTGTGAAACGTGTAGAGTTTAATTTTGCGAAATTGTTCTGAAACTTTTTTATAACAACAACCCATGTTCTTAAAATTGCGACAAAGTTGACGATTTTATCACAATTAATTGAACTACTAAATCACGATAAAATTCCTGAAATTTGTGGCTTTCCCTGGGAAAATTGTAATTTGTGTACCGTTTCGATAAAATTCGCCGATTAATCATCGATAAATTGGCGATTTTTTATCATTTTTAAATAGAATAGTTACGCGTTTTAGAGTGTTATTTCAATTAAAAAACTAATCATAATAAAATAGATAGATTTTACATATCTATTTTGTTTTTATATTTTAGTTGGTATCGAACCATTTTTTGGAACATCGAATAGAGCTATCGAAAAATTAACTGTTCATTCTTGTCAAGCAACAACTAATAGTTATCAACGAGATACTGTGGGGTATCTATCAACCTTCGACGATGAAAATACTTCAAAAAAAAAATAATTTCTTTTTTTTTAGGTATGATGATCAATCACATTGCAAAGGCGATGAATCACTGTTAGTTTATCAATGGGCATTATATTCATCGTTATCACCTTTTCAAATCAATGATGGTAAAAAAAACATTTTGATTTACTGCATGATTGTGTTATTACTAAACTTAGATGCTGGTTTTCAATTGGGCCAATCGAAAGTTATTGTACTTACTATTACTTATTTCGAAGAACAGCAATCACTTAATGACCAGTCAGGAGTGATTCTTTACATTTCAGCTGTAGCGTAAGTTTCGTTGTAAATATCAATAGGTTTTTTTTCTCAATATTGGTTAGTTCGATATGTATCAAGCTACTGTAGAATGTGAGAACCGAGTGAAGCAAAAAAAAACAATAATCAAGCTTCCGTATTTAGGAAACTATAAAATAGAAGTGACGAACTAATAATTATCATTATCGTTAGAATAATTTTGATAGACATGTGAGATTATACTAAATTCTTTGATCATATCGCTGAGTAGAATATTGTAAAATTCAAACAATGATGCTTATTTAAGGCCACACTTTTCTATGGGCTCCATGGTTGTTGGAAATAGTCGAGAAGGAAAACGTAAATATAAAATCTATTATTATATGACTAATTGTGCAATTTTAAAAAAAAGGTTTTTCATGCCGCATATCGAATAATCCCCGTTTATTGTATGGTATACAACAATTATTTCCAAAAACTACGAATGGATGGTGGCGTGTTTACTTTTTACGTTATCGCATATTAGGTCGAAACATATTGGAATCTGTTCTTGATTCATCAATCAATTCAAATCGAAATGAATCTACTGTTGAAATAGTATCTTCGTATACATTTTTAAAATCTGGGGATTATCTAATAATTGAATGCGAGAAAAATTATGTAACAAATTGTGAATTTTTAATCTTTTATAAATATAAAAAGACTCGATTTCAATATTTTATTGAGACTGATCACATTTGCGAAAATAATGATTATCCAAAATTATTCGAGTTTGTAACCTTTGTTGTTTTGTGTACCTATCATATTTTTACTCAATTTAATATTTCTCAGGCTACTACCATTAAGAAAAATATCTGAATTTGATCAAATTTCACCATCGACGACACTCAGTATAAGTGCAACAACAAGTAATTTTAAAAAAATGCACTCTTCTGCAGTTTCTATTGATTTCTGTTTTCTGTTTATAGTATTTTTATGTATTTTTATGTTATTATTATTTATTTGGATATCAACAATCTGTGGTTGTGTTATTATGCGTAAGATATTTTGTTTCTGTTTTCTTTTTAGTAATTTATTAAGATGTCAATGATTTCCATGACTAGGTCGTGCTCGTGGATTAGTTAATTTACATAAAGAATCAGCATTCTCACTTGTAAGTCGCGGTGTACGAACAACTCAGGCTTCAGGACGTGCTGCCAAAGATCCAAATCAAAAATATCTAGCTGCAGCTGATCGTACAGCTCAATTAGATATTGAACATATGGGTTTAATGAGTTCATAGATTAATTTTATTTAGTTATTCGTTTTTTAATGGTTCCTGTTATTATATTCTGATATTTATTTATATTTAATAAACTTCATTCGTATTTAAGACAACGTAGCACCGGCTATTGATTCAACCCATGATTTATAAGCTGAAACACGTGTATAAACACCTCCATCACCACATCCGATACCCCATGAAGTTAAGCCAACAAGAACATATCGGCCAGCTCGTGTAGCATCAGGAATAACAAATGGACCACCAGAGTCACCCTAGTAGAGAAAAGGCTAAAATGTGATCGAGGAGAAAATAATAGCCTGCTTTTACCTGGCAAGCTCCTGTTTTATTTCCACCTGAACAGACTTGAGTAGCTGCATTAATCATACCTGCTGAATAACGTGCTCGGCATGCGCTATCAGTTAAAACTGAACTAGATACTTCACTTAAATAACGTAGTAGACTGCCGCCTAGAATTCAGCAAAAAGAAAAAGAAACTTGTTAAATCTTAAAATGAATCATAATTGGGGTGTTTTTATTACCATAAGCTGGAGCTCCCCAGCCAATGGTTTGTCCAACTTGACCAGCGAATGTTTGGTCGGCACTTGGAAAACAAACTGGCATATAATATTCAGTGTATGTATCAATTTTAGCCTAGAAAGAAAATATAATGTTAACGCAAGACTAGCTCTATCCATTGATTGAGTATGAATCTAAACATTAACTTTTTTGTTATTCATCGACACACAAGTATATTTTAAAGTGTCCTATTTCTATAGGCAAAACAAAATATCCATGCTGCCAGAATATTTTCAACTTCACAAAAAGACTTTT
This sequence comes from Rotaria socialis, assembly GCA_905331475.1. Lineage (NCBI taxonomy): Eukaryota > Metazoa > Rotifera > Eurotatoria > Philodinida > Philodinidae > Rotaria > Rotaria socialis. The sequence continues at coordinate 140,841 of CAJNYU010000783.1, read as the reverse complement.
ATTATGTGTGTCTGCTTGCAGTGACGTGTTAGGAAGCTTCAAACTAAGCTAATTTTGTAAATTTGAAGTATCATCATTATAAGAACGATAGTAATTGTTCGATATCTAGATATGTTTCAGCAGCCTTTCGTTGGCATAAGGATAAAGTGAAATAGATAGATCACTTTCAATTATTCGATCAGTTTATCTCTAAGAATATGTATATCACACGTACAAAAATACCCTCTGTGAACATAATTACATTGTCTCGAAATAGATTTCTTTATGAAAATCAGTATCATATCATTGTTGATTTACAACAGTTCTGAGAGATTTGGTCTGATAGAAAAAAAATAATTGTCTTCAACCATCCTTATTGTCTATCAACACGCCTTTAGTTCTGTCGAACTCAGTATATGTAGAAACTCATAGGTGACATCATCCAAAAACGTAGAGTTTATCAAGGTATTTAATCTAATCATCAAGGATAATTTTCTTTGAGAGGTTAAAAACGAAATATACTTACAGATAACTGAATGAGAGAAATGTCATTTGACATATTATTGCTTGTGTATCTTGGATGGTTAATGATAGTCTTAGCTGTTCTTGCAATAACCCATGGATCTGCAGATAATCGATCATGAAGACCGAAAAGGATGCGAATAGTACTTGGATTTGTTACTCTGTAGAAGACTAATAGAAAATGAAGTTTTTTTAAAATAACCTTATATCTCACCCAACAACGCAATGAGCTGCTGTAATAAGCCATTCATCATTTATAAGTGATGCACCACAAAAATGATTTCCATTACGTTGCATAGAAACCTATTGTGCGAATGTAAATGCGTATGGATAAAATATTCTTGATATTATATTAAACTTACTATCCATGGCCTGAAAAAGAAAAGAAGACAGGCATAAATTCTGAAAGAATTAGAATTTTTGTTTCTTACCAATCACCCCTTAACGATGCTGTACCGCCAACAATTCTGTCTGGCGAGTCTCCAGTGTTGATCAACGGGCGAAGACCACATGTATCTAAATATATCAAATTGAATCCCAATAGAAACCACCATAGGGCAAACAAGGAGAAGATTATTACGATAGGTTTTCATTGAATACCTGCTCATGGAAAGGGATATTTATCTATTTCTATAATACGATGAGTGTAACTTACAGTTAAACATTCGTTTTGAAAGTTATTCCATATGACTATTATTTGTTTAAAATTAAAAGAAAAAACTGCTATTAGTTATACATAAGAAAAATTTCTTATACATGATTACTCTAAAACGAAATGATAAGAACCAGAATAATTGAGAAGTACAGTAGTACAGGCTCGAAGAAATACAACTGTATATAGAAAATAAAACGCAGATGTTGCCTGTAAGATATCATCAGCAATGTTTGCTCTTTTCACAATACAATAGTCTACTTTATTAGCGAAATATACTATTATTTGGTCGAAAAATAGAACTGAAATTTCGTAGGTGAGCATCGGTTTTAAATCTAGAAAAATTCTATTCTCGCCCAGTGCATATTCTGAATATTTCCTATCGTAACCGATGTCATCAAGACAGTATTTTAACTCTGTTATAGTCAAAGCTAATCTCGATATAAAAATAAACAACACAGCAAAATAAATACCTTTAGGATAGTCAATACTAAAGACCGTGTGTCCGAAAATCGACAATACGAAAAGAAGTTCAATCCACATCCTACTTTGTGCCTGCGTAGGCTTTGCTTTACCTTGGATTTATATCGTGATCAAGCATAAAGCAAAACAAAATAATAATCAATGATGAGAATATTATCAGCTGCTATTTACTACGAAACATTTGCATATTTTCAGTATGAAAATAACTAAGATAAGTTTATCTGTTCTTCAATTTACAATAATGTTTTATTTTAAAGTAAAAATACTTCGAATCAACCAATGGCGATCATCAATTTCCGAAATTTTTTTGCCCACAGATAAAAAAACATCTGTTATAAATTTATTAATCTCAACATTTTCTTTCATCTCTATTTGTTTATTGCCAGATCAAAAATGAAAAAAATAATGACGTTATTTATGCAACATTTTCTCAGAATAAATTCATTGAAAAGCTAATAGGTATTAATAAATATATACTTTGTCAATTTAACCTATTTCTTTCTTTCTTCATTATTATGTTTTCGTTTTATTCATAACTATTTTGATCACACCCGCGGCAGCATATAATATAAAAGTACCTATCGGCAATTCTTAGAAGTAAGAGAGACAAAAAATATTTATCATTACTCAAACGTCGTATGTAAAGTACACAATGACACGGCGGAAAATTCGTTGTAAGATTCAAGGAGCAACAATCAGGTAAAAAGCCGACATTTTTTCGCCGAACTTCTATCAACAATAATCGTCAGCATTTCCTCAGTGATCACGCTCGTTGCGATCAGGCTCATGACTCATTTATATTTGTTTAACTTTTTAATTGAGAATGTAAATATTAGTCATTCTAAGTCCATAGAAAACTTTACTCTCTACTCCTGATCGACATTAAAAATATCGTATATTCAGTTTGAATGCTCTAAACATGATCATAAACAAATATAATATACTACTGATTTAACCATTTCTTTATTTGACATAAAAAAAAGTACTCGATTCATCGAACGCTTTTATCAAATAAAATAAATTGCTGTGTCACATATGATTATGCTGAATAGAATGAATTTTATGAATCCAAATATTTCATTAAAAACAACCACATGCAAGTAATTACTTGTGTTGATCTCTGATTTACAGGAAAAAAAAGAAGGAAATAAGGATATAGAGAAATTCTTCTAGAAAAATTATGAATAAAGTTATCTTGACATTCATTGAAACAATTTAAACTGATTATTTATATAGACAAAATACAAAAACAAAAACTACAGGCCATCGAAATTTTCATTGCAATGCATTTTGATTTCGCCTTTAAAAACTCATCTAATCGAACTCATAGATATTTTCATAAGTTGTTATTTTATACTTCGACAATATGTTGATTTAATAAATTTCCCTTTGATTTCATTTTTGTAGATAAAAAAATTTAGCAAAAACGGAAGATTTACTTGTAAATAATTTTGATTCATGACTTAGATAAATATTTATCAATGGTAACAGAATAAATATACATCGCAGTTGTTGTTTTCTTTTTTTCCTGCTTCTTTCACAATACGACATACTCATGCTGTCATCAATTTATTTATCGATGATTACTTATTTTTTCTTAGTTATAAAAAAAAAACTTTAAGCGAAAAATTTTATCATATTATTTCACAAAAAAAAGAGTTTTATTTAATTATATACATATGAAAACTTTTTTGTTCAGAACTTTATATATATATATATATATATATATGAGAAGTCAAATAATCAATACAAAGACTGCTATGATTTAATAGCTTATACACCAAATATGCCCACTTGTGATTCATATATAAATTTTAATGTCAACCATAATTTTTGTTTCGTATCATAAATGAATATCTATTCGTGATACAATATCGACATCATATCCAAATATTTTCATGGACAAATTATGCTAGATGAAAAATATCTTTGAAATACAAGTGAATATACTAGGCTAAACTATATTCATATTTTATATTAGATTTATAAAAATCAATTAAGATGTCTGTGCTTGAATTTTATCGATAGCTTTTTGAAGTTGATCTATTTCCTGGCTATGATGTTCTAATTGTTTTCTAATAACAATCGCTTTTTGTAATAATTCAAGTGCTATTCGTGCTTCTCCGTGAAGTACATGTACAACAGCAACATGAAATGCGTATGTTGCCCAATCAATAGTATTATTCGGTGCAAATGCCATTGCTTGTTTATAACATTCCTGAGCATCATCAAGATTGCCTTTGGCTTGTAATGCTGCAGCCATTCGAGCATGACTACGAGCTGTTTCAATCTGTCCATTTGTTGTTAAATCAAGTGAAATACAAGCTAAATTTGAAATGATTGATTCTTCATTATCAATCGATTCTTTTCGTTTACTAGTAACACGTCGAATGGTACAACGATTTCTTGCATTATTTAACAAGAGAAGTTGTTCGATTTGTTCATCTCTTCGACGATCAGTTGGTTTTTGTTGTTCACGATCATATTGAAATATATCCAGTGCACTTGGTCTCATTTGGTTTCCACTATTAACATCAGCTCGATGTGTATTGATTAATTTTTCTACAAGACTTTCATTACGACGTGCAACTGCATAATGTAAACAAGTATCACCGTATTTATCCTAAAAAAGAAAAGAAACACATCAATTCATTGAATAAATCAGATCGACGAATAATCTACCTCTAAATTACTATCATTTATGTTAATATCATTTAAATAGTTTAAACATTTTATCGATTCATGATGACAAGCTAACATGAATACAGTTAAACCTTCATTATTTTTCACTGATAAAGCTTTTAAACATTGTTCATGGATTGCTGTTACACGTTCTTCAGGGATTGGCTTTGCTTGAGAATGAAAACGAAGTGTCAAAGCTTTTAACATTTCGACATCATCACGTTCTACGGCATAATGAGCAGCAGTATATCCATCTAAGTCCTGAGCGCATGTATCACATCCACGCATCATTAGTAAGCGTACCCAGACATATTGATACGCATGAATAACTAGGATATGCAGTACTGTCTAAAATATGAATTAAAAATAAAAAAGCATTTCTTTGTTTTTGTTATAATTAACAAATAAAAAGTTTTACCTGTCCATGATCATTTCTTATTTTAATAATATTATTATGATAAATATCAAAAGAACGTCGAAATGCCTCAAAATTTCCATGACGAAGATATGAAAATATATCTGAGGGTGTATTAGTTGGTGCTGTATATAATAAAGATCCGCATACGCTCGTATGATAAGGATATGAAGCTTGTCCAGTAGTTGTTTGAATATAATTATTTATATCTGACGATAAAATTTTGTCGTCAACAGACATTTGGTAATCTACGAATAGATATGTGTAAAGGTTATTAGAGTTCTTCTTTTTTTTGATACTTTTTATTTTAAAATATATGATAATTGACTGAATAGAATTATTCAAATTAATCATCACTTTTACCCGAGATATTTAAGTTCAATCAAAAAACAAAATTTGAACGAATATCTCACCTGTTTTGGAGCTATCCTCATCGTTGCATTTCCAGCGCTTCGACATGTTACGTCTCAAGTTAAAATGCAGGGTGAAGAACCGACAGCCACACAGCTTTTATTTCTTGCTGAGAAGAGAACGAAAAATTTTAAAAAAAAAGAAAAGAACAAATCTTCCATTCTCTTCCTTTCTACCGCCGTAGGAAGTAATCGTAGTGTATTGGAATAAACTAGAAAATAATCAAGAATTCGATTATCTAGTCCACTTGTTTTTTCATGTATTTTGGTTCATTTTCCCATATACTAGACTTTAATATAAGTGTCCTTTTTTCTGCAGGCTATTTTTGTCTACAACACGCGATAAAAAAAACACAAAGCAGGGTATATCAAGGTCAATCGCAGTATTACAAGTATAAAAAAAAGGAAGGACAGAACGAGAAAATAGCATATCAATCTATATACATCCTTTTGATAATATCGATGAAACCTAATTAGTAAACTTTGTAGAACCTCGAATTCGTCATATTACGTTGAAATGTCAATTTTTTTAAATGTCCTTATTCTTTTCGCGTCACACCTCGCCCCTTGTGATCATAATTTCAAACGAAATGTTTCCTTTGCTTTAAAGCACTACACCGAATGAAAAAACTTAATCGTTTTTTCTCCCCACGCCCTCAAGTTTTTTTTATCTCACTTCCTTTTTTATTTTGTACGGCATTTGCGTCATTCGATTTGCGTTGCTTTGTATGATCAAATAGAAAAAAACAATTATCCATCGTAATGAAAGAAATAAAAGCAGCTTCAATGTACAGCACCGCTATCTTGCAGTCAAAATGTAATGTAATGAACATCCTATTTTTAGACTATTATGACAGCGTTTTTTTTTCCTTCTGTATATCTAAACAACAATCTTTATAAACAAGAAAAAAAAAACGATAATTTCGAAGAACGAATGGAAGCACAAATACAGTGAGAAATAATAAACAAACAGAAAAAGAAAAAGAAAACAATGCACAAATGAGGACAACGAAGAAGAAAACACTTCAGAATACATAGATGTAGAGTATAGGTGTTAAAGGCAAAATTAGCCTGAGTAAATGAGTGAAATAAATAGGTTTATCTGGTACGTTTATATTGCACACGTACAAAACTAAATACACACTTAACAAATAAATATTGTTAATATTATCATCGGGACAGAGATAAATCAAGGACACCCTCGATTGGTGTTGTTTTTATTTCAATTGTTTCTTTGACTGTTTCGATATTTGTTGTGGTTTGTTCCATTGTTTCTTCATATGACGATGAACGATTTGGGCCAAGAGACAAATCAAGTGGCTGCTGATGTGTTGGTGGTGACAATGGTGGTAGAACATTAGCTTGCCGTAGTAATTTTAAATCTTGTTCGATATTTCGTCGATTTATACGTGTATTCGGCCGATGAGATGGTAGTTGAAGAGATAAACGTTTTTTTGGTGGCGAACTTTTTCGACGACTTTTTGAATGACTACGTGCAGCTGCTTGAGCACGAGTTGTGATGATTGATTTACGTACTGGACGTACAGATGAACTACTATCAAGTTCATCCTCATCTTCAATATCACCACTTGATGGATCGTCTAAACATATTTTCATCAATATAATAATCTGTGAGATTAGTAAGAATAACATACTATATTCAATGGATCCTGTCGACGTGGTTCTTTTCATTGGTGATTGTTTTCTTGGTGAATGTTTTGTTTTTTCAGGTTGAAGTAAATAAGTATGATCCATACTTGGACAAGGTGTAACAACAGTTGATGCTGATGTTGACCGAGTTTCAGTATTAGATCTATACAACATAAAAACAAGTTCTCAAAATTATTGTATGGAAAATTTTCTGTCTTTTTCTCGAGATAAAAAATTAGAGGCGATAAAATGTGAAGAAATTTTGTATAGATAGTTAGCAAGTTTTATAATTGAACTTTAAATTTCGTAGACATGTTTGTATTGTAAAAGAGAAAATTCCTACCCTCGATTTGGTGTGGATGTTTTCAGTGATTCGACAGCGATTTGACGGTGATGTCGTTTCTTATGTCGTTTGAGTAATTTAGCTGTCCATGGTGATGTCGATGAACGACGTTTGTTATCTTTACCTATGTTTATAAATTTATTAAAATTCAAATGAAACTATTTAAAATTTTTACTTTTACTTGATTGTCGCTGGCCTGACGATGAAGAACGAGGACGTTTACGACCTTTTTAAAAATACAAATAAATATGAACAGACATTTTGAAGAACATCAACTACATCGCAAGTGTATCACAATTCACAAAAGATTCAGATTAGAGTGTTAGAGCACAAGAATGTGTTGAGAGACACACAAATTTACCATCTATTTGATTTGTTCATCATTAATCAATAATATCAAAGCATAACTAAAAATTTCTAATATCAATATCATATCATGAGCTAGTTATCAAAATAAAGCATCTGGAAATGATTAAAATAATATTCTAAATAGCTACGAATTTTTCATGATTGAATTATCTCAGAGCCTTTGAATTTTATCTTATTTTAGTTTAGATAGCAAATAACAAATATAGGTAAACGTATACACATAAGTCGGATTCGATCTGGATCATATTCCGACAGTAAATAATATCAATTTCATTTAAATCTTCATTGGTATTTATCGATACCTTACTTTGCAATCTGTGTAGCTCTATTTGGAAATTCTGCGAATACTATAAGATAAAAATGAAATTTTATTAGCACTTCTTAGATGTTCTCTAATGAATTGTTGTTCTAAAGTTCTTATATTGATGTAACGATAGCCGACAAGTCATAAACAATAGATACCTTCACACTTTTCATATCAGAATAGGATGATGATATGTAAAATGAGACATACTTTTTCAAAGATACAATTTAATTTTATCTATGATCTTGCGTTGTTATACTTACTCATCACATTAATGTCTTCTTTTCAACATTAGATAATGCATTAAAATTGTTGGGAATATGTAGATTAGAAAAAAAATGAGTCATAACTATTTTGTTGAATGCCTCTGCCAGACATTTCAATATGTGTTATTGACTTCTTTTTTTCTAAAATATGCATTTAGTTTTGTACTTTTAAGAATCATTAATGAAATAATTTGCCAGTCACATTATTCATCATAACTATGAAGAGATAAAAAATCTATCTCCATGTAGTTCTTACATATATGTGAGATTCTCAATATGACTTCGTTTGGGCGGCCTAAAATCTTCAATATTTAAAAGTAAACGATAATGTTGACCGTTTCGAGATGCATCCTACCATGTATCAATGTCATCGATGAAATCAATATTTGGTAAGCTTTAGAATATTTCTAGAGAATCTCAATTTTTTTAATAATCGAGCCATTATGCTGATGAAAAAATTCCACTATTTTTTTTTTAATTAATTAAATTATTTTATGTATATTTTCGTGTTTAGAATCAAATAAGAGATTAAGAACCAAAATATACACTCTGGAAGAGAAAATGATTTATTTACTGAAAGCGATGAATATAAATCAGATGCATTTCATCATGCTTTCTCAAGTGATAAATATTAATATAATGAGTGACAAAATATTAGATTAGAAAACAAACCAAGGGCATTTTTTTAAAACAAGGAATGCGTCTTTACATTTTCACGCGACAAAAATGCGTGACAAGTATTCATGAGAAAGAATCCTGTGTGATTAATATCTTTTATATTGATGTTTTTTTCAGATGTAAGACCTAGTTATGCTCAAAAAATAAAACCTCAATCGAATAGAAACTTCCAGATCTTTCTTGTCGAACTATAACTATTTTGTTAAATTGATCTCTGATAATGAAATATTCATCATGAAGTAGAAATAAAGAATTTAGATTTCAATCTATTCCTACACATGTTTTTTTTAGTAGTTGTAGCGACCTCAAAATCATAACTCAAACAATCACTTCTTACGCTTGAGATACTTTATTATCAAGAAAAGAAAATTTTCGTGTCATTCAATACTTTAAGATTCTTTCTTTCCTTTTTCATCGAGAAAGAAACATTTTATTTAGATTAATAACGCTGACGTTACTACAGAGCTAGCAGCAAAAATGTACAAAAAGTAAATCCTTCGTTAAACTATGCAGTCTCACTTTTTGGTACCTCTCTTATCTACAAGTGACAAGTCCAGTATGATACTAATAAATCAGAAAGAAAGGCACAGGTGTCCTTATCTTATTACGTTTCTTTTCTCTGCTTTATTTGGGCCTACTATATGTTAAAAATGTCTACGCAAAAAGTTTGAATCACCTGGAATGATTCTCTCGTGGGAGATCCGCTCTTTACCATTGACATATTATATAATAAAAAAAAAAAATTAAGACTCTTTCGCATGACTATGAGACTATTGAAGAAGAAAATAATTGATATTTTAAGCTTTATGAAAAGTCTCTCAAATAGCAGATGTCTATATTTGTCAATTGTATTTCATAGAAATGATTAAAAGAACAAAAAAATCTATTATTGAGTTCAAAAATACTATTTCCGATGTGTATGTACATAGCATACATTGAGTAAATATGTATGTTTTACCTGTTGATAGACTTCGATGACTTTTGCCAAGATTACTTGAATCAGCTTCATCTCCATCCTCATCTTCCATTGCTTTTTCTTCACGAAGACGTTCATAAAGACGAGGAAGCACTGATTATATATGAAAAAAAAAATTTAACAATCAATATAGATCTAGAATAATTATCTACCTTTTGCTTTCACTGTTGCTTTTGGCGCAAAACCACTCTCAATCGATTGTGAGGTACGACTTGCATCTCTAAATTGAAATCATAGGTTCTAAAAATTAACCAAAAAATTCTTTTTTTTCTGAATTTACAATTGATCATCATGCCGATTTGTTGGTGCTTCAGAGAGAGTTCTAAGAAAATAAATTTCAAATAAAAAATCTTTCAAAATCAAATTTCATTCACTTACTTATTCGATGTAATCGATGGTTGTGTTGGTGGATTTGTTAAATAGGCTTTTGTTAATAATGGTCGATAATACGAATCAATCGTCCACAAGGAACGAGATTTAAGTAAATCACGTTTTGTTTTAACAAAACATGGTATTGTAATTAATGTTTGTCGTAAAAGATTCTTCCATCCGCGTTTATTTGTTATTTGTTTCGCATTACTCTGCACGAATTCATATAATTGCTTAATTGTTAACGACCATGATAAATGTTTTTCATCACGTTTCGAATAAAATCCAAGAAATAGAAGAATACCGAAGGATGTTGTATTCACTTTTGTACTTTCATGATCATAAGATTTTAATTCACTTATTAATTTAGCAAGACGATCTTCATCGTTATTGTTTTGTTCTTGTTGTGGTTGTGTTGATGAATTTTTTTCATTATTATTATCTTTATTCTCATTTGAATTTAAATCGTCTTTTAATTCTTTCAATTTAAATGTATTTAACCATTTTAATTCTGTTAAATCATCGGATGCATAATTTTTTTGTGGCGCATTTTTTATTGGTGACGCACATGTTAATGATGCGAAACATGAACGACTTAAATAAGGTTTTACAGGTGGCGAACGTATATTTGTATTTGATGTTGATATAACTTTTTTTTCCGTTGATACTTGAGAAAAACGTGCCAATAAACTACCATCCATTGAACTACTCTCATCATCACTTATACTTGCGGTTATACCTGTTATCTTTGCTGCTTGTGAGTGTAAAAACGAATTTACATCAGACTGACTGGCAACATTAAATAGACTCGAAGAGTCACATTCGTCATCTTCATTCGACATTATTATTAAATTATCTAAAAAATACAAATAAACTAGTGAGAAATATGAAACTTTGATCATTTTTAGTAATGTGACCTTTCTTTCTTTTTTTTTCGTCCCATTTATTCATCAATCGGGAAAGAAAAGAAAAGTCATTCGCTTGACGATACTACCATTTTGTTGCGATGTTTAAACCTTCATTTATATGATGACTTCAATAAAAATTACATTTGTATTTCTTATTATTTCATTTATGACCGTTATTCTTAAAAAGAATGTTAATAGCAATCACTAGATATGATCCGATCAAATCAATCATACATAAGTGACATCTGTAGGAATAACAGAATATAAGATACCATAAATTTAAGAAAAAAGTAAAATTTTATAAAAATGTAAACAGCTAATGACTTGCTTTGATAAAAAAAGGCAGTTAAATTTTCAATGAAATGTGCGAAACTATTTTTTTGCAGGATTATATTTCTTTTTTGAATACAGAGTTTCATCGATAAAACAAATAAAAATATTCTCCTCAATTCTCAATATTTCATGTTTGAGTTAGACGTTGAACAATACAATTTCGAAATGTTACTACTGGAATATATTTTCATCAAACTTATAATTGTAAGAATCGTATTTTCTTTTGATATCGAACTTTGATACGAATAAAATAGGTAATTTTTCAATTTTATTTATCTTTCTTTTCAGTTAGTGAACACAACATATACAAACAACCATATGACGAAGCAAAAAAATGAATACAACAAAAAAGAGAAAACGAACAAAACAAAACAACATTCTGGTTCTTTTTTTTCGGTAATACTAACTACAATATATGATGAATATGTACACACTACATGCTCTTCTGGTTTTCTTCAAAAAAAATCATCGGAATCATTGTTATAAGTATATGTATACATTATTTTCTTTTATTTGCCGCCACCTTGCTTTTTATATTCGGCGACGGCTTTGTCATATCGTTCCTTTTCTGTTCGAGCTCGCTCTTCATAATGACGTTTTCTATCTTCAGTTATTGAACGCCATCGTTCACCAATAAGTTTAGCAATATCGGCAACTGATAATGATGGATTGTCTTTTTTTATTTTTGGTCGTTCATCTTGTGAAAATAAGAAAAATGTTGATAACGGACGCTTTGGTGCATTTGGATCTTTTTCCGATTTTCTTACACGAGGCATATCTAAATTTAAATTCGCGCTTAACTATAATGTTACAAGATTTGGTTTTAATTCTAAGGGTTTTCTCTGTCGGATTTTTTAAACTATTCGATCGATTTCAAAGTAGAAGAATATTTATATTCTCTCATGATTTTATTTAAAAATATGCTTACTTTAAAAAGTAGATGTCGTATTAATCGTGTAGATCGTAAATATACTGCTTTGCTTACTTGCTTGCTGGCTTGCTTGCTTGTCGTTTGCACAGTGTATGAGAGTCAGTCAGCAATAGCTATATATGTGTGTGTGTGTGTGTGTGTGCGTAGAATAGTGGTGATGGTGAATATAAAAGGAGAGAGGAGAGCTTATGTGAAAGAGCAATAGCGAGTGTGTGTCTGCCTTCTCTTTCCTTTTGCTTAACGCTGTAGATATGTCGTCGTCGGCTGTGCAATGTCGTTCGTGTGTGTGTAAGAGCAAGCACAAACACATAGACAAAGCAGAACACAAGCACACACACACGCATACGCACATATAGTAGCCATATATTCTTTCCTTTCTGCTACATGCTGCTGCTTGCTTACTATGAAGAGAGAGAAAAAATTCTTGTTACCCTCGTTGCCTTACGAGTGGCATATATATATGTGGTTACAACGGCTAACGTTCATTGCCCTGTAGACGAGAGTACAGGGCAAGTAACAGCCGATTCGATTTCCTTCTTATTCCTCCCGCTGCTGCCGTTAGTGCACGCTACAACGATTCAAATGACAACGACAATCCAGTGTAGAAGTATAAAGTGGTGAAAGAGAACGACAATAGTAGCAGCGCCAGTAATAATAGTGGCAGTTCTAGTAGTATTAATAGACATAGAAAGGAGAAGAAGAAAGACTACGTCGCCACCGTTATTACTTAGACAACAGTAATACGATGAATTGTGCATATTTTGTTTTAAAAAAACATCCAATAAAAATTAAAAAATCTTCTAAAATAATAATATATTTTTTGGCTGTGATGTCATGTTTGTGTAAAAGTAAATTTAATAATTATATTACGCTGCTAAAACGAATTCACTATTTTGAATCAGAAAAAAAATGTTTAATTCGTCATTTTTGATTGAAAAATTAGGAGTCATTAAAATGAATAAAATTTATTGTATTGAGTTGGAAAATTGTTTTGATGGTATTTAGAAAAAAAAGTACTCGAAATCTAGCATGTAAAAAGTATACGAATGAATTAAGATTAACTAAAAGAATAATGCAACAACAAAACATCTCTATCTAGATGGTTGTATCGATTAACATAATAGATTCAAGAGAAATTTAACACACCTTGTTTAATTAACACTCGATACTTGAAATTGATGCAATATGAATTCTGTACAGTAAAAGCTACCTAGCTCATAATCATTATATGAAAGTAAAATAGTAACATAATTTAGCACGTGGCTTTTGTAATTTAAAAATAAATACATTTCTAGTATTTTAATAATTAATAATAAGGCATAAATCAAAAAATTCATTATAAGTTTTGATCTCTTATGCTGAATAAATTCTGTTTAATGAGACAATTTCGATTTATGTTCAGTATTAGTATAATATGGACGCTTCAGTTGGACACCTGTTGAGTGGATTTTTACAACTGCTATCTATAGTTACTAAACAATGATTTCTGTATAAAAGATCGAGTAAAAACTAGTTTCATGAGATGAACAATTCAATAAATGTTGTAAGAATTATTTAAATTTATTCAAAGCTTACATATTTTTTTTATTGTGTCTAATATTTTTGAATTTTTTCGATTCATGAAATAAAATAGAACCTCGTGGAAATATTTGATCATTTCAAATAGAAATTCAGTAATCTAGATATATTACGAATGAAGAGAATGTAAACTCAAGACAAACACAAAGAACTTCAATGAATAATAAATTCACGAGTGATTCGTAAATTTGAAAAATTCATTTTTTGTCGCTACTCGGATGAACAAATCGATTTTCGTTTTGAAAAAAGTGAAAATTTTCACACCATCTCTCTATCGCTGGATCTTACATATTGGATTCAAATGAATATAGACTTTTATACATGATTATGAATTTTGATACATCGTAAATATATATCAGATCAATGTTAAATTTAATCGTAAACTACTGTGAGAAAAATAAGCAAATTTAAAAATGAAAATAAAACCGATTGCGCATGAAAAGTAATTTGAGGTAAAAATAGCTTTTTATTTGCTTTTACGATATTTGACATCTTGATGTATTTTCATGATACAATCTAAAGTTGTTTTATATTAAATGATGCTTTTATTTTGATATGTTAGCGAGAAATAATAATAATAAAATTGAGTATTCATTTAGTTTATGTCATTAATTCAACTATAATGTTGACTATTGATGTGCCATTGAAATTATTAATATACAATAGTCAAAACAATATATTCAAATAGTTTTCAATATTCTCTAACAAAAAGTAAACTTACGATATGATAGTTTTAGATCATGAATTTGAAAGATTCTTCGGAATTTTGTTTTCAAAAGAATCTCATCACGGTTTCTTCTCGTTTATACTTGATAATTTGTATTGTCAATGGCTTTTCTTTTTCACTTTCTTGTAATAAATTTTACTATTAATATTCAGCTACAACCTAAACTGTACACTTCTAGGACTGTACATCTACGTATTCAATATACCTGATCTTTTCTTATTAAAACTTCGATACTTGTCATGACCGAAGGTCTCATTAAAGAGAATATGATATATATTTGAAATCGTTATTGAATGATATATCCTAAATTATCACCTTAGTAAAAGTTTGACGTTAGCTGTCGACTAGTTGATGTTAACTAATTTTGACATTGATGACGAAGTGGTTGATTTTTGTTTCTAAATCAAGTTTATTAACAAGAACCTTAAATCAATACGATACGTGTTACTATATTTCATTAATTAGAATGAGAATAGAACGGTATATGTAAGATCAAATCATTATTCACACAACCAATTGAACTCCTATTCAAACATATTAATTTTCACTTAAAAGTTTCATTTTCATTTCATCTAGGTGTTTGATGTCATAACCATTATTTTAGTAGATATATATATGATACATTTCGAATTCCATGTACGGCAAAAAATTTTCTTTTTAATGTTCTTATTTATTATTGTTATATAAAAGAAGATGCAGACCTATATGTCTAATGATCTATTTTACGTGTTGAATCATCTATCTATGCAATCATTTGAATCAATGTGTATGACGTTTAGAAGAGTTATGTGTATGAGTGAAAAATGCATGAAAAAAATGTCTCGCCATTATCGTACATTTAAAAGCATGAAATGCTTGTATACCCTTTCGATTCATTCAATAAGTATTTCAATTTAGGGATATGGTCGGTCTTGTTGATTGCTGTACGCCCTTCTATTCTTTTTTTTTCTCGTTGATGATAGATCATTTTCGCATTCAACTTCACATATTCATTCATTTTGTACGATAATCATCGCCAAAAACGAAAGAGGAAAAAATGTAGATGTTCAACCAGGCAGAACCAAGAATAAAAAAAATGACGGGAAAAAAACTTTGTTCAAACGAGGCACTCGCGAACGACAAACGCATAATACGTATCATTATTATAGGTATTTTAGAAAAAAGCAGAAGACATTGCATTGGAAGATCTTCAATTTTGACGCATCAAGATTTTTCGTATCAGGAACAGTTTCTTTTTCTCTGCGACGAATATTATGGTAAGGAAGCATACTATTTCATCACTTGTCATAAGTAACAACAATCTCTGTATTGCATGTTCCAAGTCAATGTTTTCTTTTCTTTGCTATTAGCTATTATTAAAAACAAATGACTTGGAACAAATATATTAGTTAACATAGCAACATTTAAGTACTTGGTATTTGAACGAGTAAAGTAAAAATCTTTTGACAGGTTTTATGCCATATGACCTTCACGATTATGTCTTCAATGACAATCATGTATCTTTTTTCGTCTTACTACTTTTTTTCTCATCTCTTTTTAATCTGTCAACTCAGTCGTCCGTGACATGTCTTTACGTATTTCATACGTGTAAAGCTACATTTATACAAAAGCATGTACATCCATTTTCTATTTGACATGATCATATGCTAATAATAAGTATACATTGTTGAACGAGTTCTCTATTTGTTTTTCTCTTTACTCCAATTGATTAAAATGGCACCTAAAGATTTTGTCAATATTGATTGGGTATGTGAGATACAAAAAAAAGAATGTAAGGGATTTACTGTATAATATGAAATTATCAATCTCGCGTCACATTTATCTCATTTATACGAAGCTTAATCAATTGTCTAAAGACAAATATTGCACGAGAATAAAAAGGCGTACTTGAAGATAATGGTCATATATGTATGAACATTGAAATAAGAAATCGAACGAAGATGAGATGCAACAAAAAAAAGATAGAGAATACTCAATTCAATTAGATACATCATTTTCGTGAAGATATTTTTATTTGTTACTTTGTTTTTAGAATTATTTCTATTACCATTTAATTAAAATGGACAATGAACATGAAGAAGAAAAAGAAGCAACTAATTTAACAGTAAGTTAAAATTAGTAGATAAAATTTGACAATTTTTATTTAACTGTTTTTCTCCTTCTCCCGAAAAGAATGGCCAACGTGCTTCATCCCTTGATTCACTTGAACAAACTGATTTAATATCAACAACAAGTGAAAGTCTTCGCTTTATTAGCGGATATCATAAATGGATAAATACAGATGATCGAATTCGTGTTGATAAACTAATTGATTATGATCATCAGAATAGTAATCAAACAGATATTATGCTTAGTACTGATGATCATAATTCAATTCAACAAAATACTTTATCAGCAAATGATATTGATATTATGTTTAAAACTCATTCTGAAAACGAGGAGGACGAAGATAATTATGAAAATAGTCTAAGTCATATGGATATATCTTTAAATCATTTTGATGTTCAAAATCAAAATAATGATGGTCGATTAGAACAATCATTTCGTGATGAAACATTCTCCTCGATATTATCAAATGTTTATCAAACGGACAAGCTTAATCTAAATTCACAAACATTAGAAATCGAGATGGATAATGGTGATAACAATTCAGAGAAAACGAATGAATATTCACAACATCGTAATAATCATGATGAATCTTATAGAAGAAATCGTCAAGCGAATGGTGCATCAAATAATGATAATAATACTAATAATAGTGACGATGGAAATAGATCAAATCCAAATAGAAATAATAATAATTCAAGAAGGTACGTCTAAACTATAATGTTAAGATTTTAAAATTTTACTTTAAAAATATGCAATACAGTATCCAGTGAAACATTCCTTTTTTTCAACTAATTGACATTGTGATACATTGTCAGTACAGGTTGTGTTTTCATAATTGATTCATGAAACATTTCATAATATGTAAATTGATTTTATGATGTCATCAGTTTCCATGTTATGCATTGTTATAACAAACGATGGATAAATAATTCTATTACATAAGATAGAACTGATGAAGACGATAGGGCATATGGTTTATACAAAATAGCATATGGGCTTGTAAAAACTATGTTCAATTTTAATTTAATGAAATTTTCTCCTATGAGAAAATAATTTCCTGTGACAATCTCATTGTGTCTGAATGATGACATAGTTAGTTTTATTTTATTGACTATAGTAAATTTAAGTAAATGATTTATCTAGTGACTTAGGAAATACTTACTTGCTTTCATACTCATAACAGGCTTCAATATTAAAAGCATATTTTCGTTTTAAAATGAGAATCAAACGAGACGATTCGTTTCTTCGTACTCTAATTAGTAATTATAGTGTTACACATGCTTTTAATCGTAATAGAAAAACATTATTTTTGTACATTCGTGAAAATGTATTACTCTCGACATGTCGATAATTGGGTAGTACAGAGTCAAACCTTCCCTCAACAAGTCTCTCATGCATAGCTTAAAAGAAAAATAGTCGCAAAGTGAACTAGCTGTTGTAGGTCTATTTGAAATTAATTTAAATAATTAAATCTGCTATTGTAAATAGATCGGATGATGATCGTAGTGAAGGAAACGATGGTGACGATGACAATGACGATGATAATGATGCTGATGACGATGAAGATCATGACGATGAAAGCGACGAAAATATTGCTCGTCGATTAGGATTTTTACCAATAGATAGTGAAACAATACATATTATAGGCCGTTTACGTAATTTAACAAATAAGCAATCATTTGATCGACGAGATTTTGAAACTCTTCAATCGTTAACTGATGAATTAATACAACTTCAACATTTAGAAAATTCTTCTAAATACCAATTGAAACAAATAGTTCGTTATCTTAAATTATACCGTCCGCTAAGTACTAAATCTCATGCATTAGTATTTATTCAAGAACGTATACCAAGACGTGCAGTTAAATATAATGTTATTGCAGCAACTCATGAAAATGGCCATAATGTATTCAATATATGGCGTGAACGTGAGCGACGTGCACGATTAGATTCAAAAGATAGTTTAGAAGATGATATACAAATTGCTAGTGGACAACAACTACGTGATGTTACTGAAATAAACCATCCAACACCTCCCATACTACTACTATCAATGCAAAGTTCAAGTTCAAGTCTAACAAGTAAAGTTAAACAAATGGCAAGAAATATTGATACACGATCAACATCGACACGTGCGGAAATTAATATAAATGCAGGTGATCGATTTAGTGATCATGCTTATACAGCAAGAAGTTCTTCGCCAACATATCCAGGCATTGTTTCAGTTGCACTCTATGATATTAAATCAACCAATAAGAATGATGGTTAGATTGAATTGCTTTTTATTTTTTTTTGTTTCCTTAAAAATTAGATTTGTTTTGTTTAGGCTCCTATAATGAAAGTTCCAATGAAGATCGTTTACGTAATAAACCAACGAGTAATCCAGCAAGTTCACTATCTCCTACACCATCAGAACCGAGTCGTGTACGACAAATGATTGATCGTCTTGAATCATCATCATCGTCATCGATAAATACAAAGGCAGAAAAAAAAGCTTCAATCAAAAAATCGTTACACGATGAGAATTCTGATGGCTCAACCTATTTTACATCATCACCACCTTACAAACGTTTTGCACCGCGAAATTATCATGAACGAAATATATTAAATGGACATAGTAATACGAATGGAGAAAATTTTGGTTTTACTCAAAGTGATTCCAATGATGAAGTCTTTTTTCAAAACAATAAGTCTACTAGTGAAAAACCAAAAGAAACAAAATTTGAACTTAAAAGAGAAGAAATCAAAAATGAAAGTCGACGTAAAATTAGTGGAACAACCGTAAGCCATTTTGCTTTTGCTTGTTTTGTAGAGATTCTCATATGAATAGTATCTTGTCGAAAATTTTATGACTTGTTTCTCAGTCAGAAAACATCAATCGATTTCAAATTTTGACGGTCGACTCTACATATCACACGTTATTCAGAAGAATGCCGTAGGCTTTCTCTGAAATACTAATTCTCAAATTTCTACTGTGTAGAAACATGTATTTAGGAAATTGTTCTATTGTGGAAGTTTCAGATGTTTTGCATTAATTCTGTCCAGATATAGGAACATTAAATCTGTTAGCCGATAGAAACGATACTTATTAAAATCTATCTTCATGTAAAATTTCAAGCGGAGATTCGCAGATTTTTTTAAAACATATTCACAGCTTCCGTCATGTAAAATTTTTTATAATTCAGCAATACAATAAAAATATTTATGCTCGTTTTCTAATTGAATTAATATTGATATCAATTAACTTAGCTAATGATTCATTCTATCGTTATCGTTCTCATCGTAATATAATGCTGTTCTTTACAAAATATAATAATGATTTATATAATTAGATATAAAACGTGTATTTAAGCGTGAGAAACACAATAGACAATAGCAAATAGATAAAAACAAAGCACTATAAGTATGTTCAAACTAGAGAGATTACAAATGAGTATTGCTCTATATTTGTTTAATGTATCGGATTCCTCTCGGCACATGGTATTAGTTAGTGATTTCATCTATTTATATATGAACTTTTATTTGAATTCTATTTCTTGATCTTAGATGGACGAATATGCTCCTAGTCTTCATTCGGACACAGAAACATCTGTTTCCATGGTTCGCGATGTTCGTACACGTGTGTTCGACGATGCAAGTATTCTATCTCGAAACAATCATGACAATATTCCAATTAAAGTTGATGTTGAAACATTGTACATATTAGAACAAAAATCTGAGAGAAAATGTGTATTAACAAATGGTCATATACATAAACCAGATTATGAATATAATCAGCCATCAATACCAACTGAACGACAAGATTTTGGTATGCAAACAACGACACCAACATCAACACTTAAACCATCAAATCGACCTGTAGGGACACAAGTAGAAAAAACTGTTGAACAACACACAGTTGGAGCTCAAACAACTGATTCATTACATCGACCAATAAAAGAACGACAACGTTTACCATCAATCGCAAGTCAAGATGATGAAAATAAAAAAGTAACAACAGCAGTTACAACAACAACAACAACGACAACAACAAGATACGAAATAAAACGACGCCATTCAAGTCATCGTGTTAGTGAAGATGATGATGATGATGGTGGTGCTGTTATTTATATTGATGATGAAACGAAAAAAACCGATTACGAAGATAATTTTGAGTTAAAACGTGAAAAACGTCCATCATCAAGTGACGATCATCTTCCTGTCGTACCAGAGAAACGGCCAACATTTGGTCAAATAACATCACGTATACGTATTGATCAATTGCGTGATATAAATCGTCATGTTGTTCGTCGTCATTTACAAGAAAATGATTATAACGGAGAAGAATATCGTTCATCAGAAGTCTATGAAATTCATACACGTGGTGCATGTAAATGTGTTGTTGTATCAAGTGAAGAAAAAACTCAATATGGCTCTGAAACACGTTTTGAAAAACAACTTCAACGTATAGAACGTACATATACAGATGAAGAATTAAAAGTAACAGAATTACATGTTATTGTTACGACATCGGATAAAAATTATCAATTAGTTAAACGTGATTATGGTGCAAGTAAAAAAGATAATTTTGAAAAAGAAAAAGAAAATGAAAAACTACGACAACCATCAATATCAGTACATTATTATACAAGAGATGGACATCCTATAAGAACGGAATATGGTAGACGTCTTGAACATTTACCATTAGTTATCCGATGTGAAATTGAATATGAACTCAATCATTATGGTATGTTAACACATAAAGATATTATTTTTGCAATATCATTGATAGATTTTAATTGCGATATTATACAATTTTGAAATGCATTCGACAAGGAAGGTTGGAGCAATCGATTGATAAAAACTTTGTTAGCATCTACGTTGACACATGATGATTGCATCAAGTTTCTTTTACAATCATAAACAAAGAGATAGAGAAATTCGAACTGAGAACAGTTAATGTATTTAATTATACGTGTATAAACTTGTATAAGATATTTAGATAATGATTTTAATAGCTAATGAAATTGTTATTTCGTGCCAGTAAATCATTGGAAAGGCTATTTTGAAGGTTATACTACCTTGAGAAAAGTCATGGGGGACACTACACCTCTTAAGAACTTCCTTGAACAAGTTAATAGCATTACAAAAATTGTGAAAAACGTAATTAATCAAAAGAAAATCTATTGAACGACGCCTTTTCCGATTGTTATAATGCTATTAACTATTTAAGGCAAGGCTATATAGAGAATAATCAGACTCTTCTTTTCGTTCAACATTATTTGTCCTTAAACAATAGCCTTGTAGAAACAAAATAGCTTCGTCAAAACCTTCATCAATCAGAAAACTACCATATCCAACATTTTACAAACCTTGTGATTATAATCGTTCCGTGAAATCTAGATAAAGAAGAACGCAATAGATAGAAATCTAAATTGTCTATTACAATTTCTATTATGAAATTGATATTATTTTCATAAGAATTTTAACAAGATTCATAATAAATATTTTTCCGCTACTTTAGGTAAATCTCAATTGATCGTATTATCTGTAACAAACAATGAACGTCGTCAATTGAATATATCTCTTAAAAAAGAATTAGTCGATGAAATTGTATCACATTCAGGTGGTCGTCTATCGGCCAATAGTCCTGAATTAGAAAACGAAATCACTCGACAATTAGCTGAACCAACAACACTTTTACATCTTGTCGATTATTCATCACGTGATGACTATAATCCAACAAATTCAACTGATTTACGTCGCGTATCACGTATTGATGTAACAACATCACTACGTCTTGTACAACGTTTTCGTTCCATTATACATCGCCTTTGTCAACTACATCGTTCACATTTACATTTAACACATTCCAATGAACAACAACGTCATTTAATATTAATTGCACAAGATGAATATTATATATTAGATTTAACCTCGCCAACATCTGCTATGCCAACAAATATATCCGATATTCGACAACGACAACATGATATATTTAAACGAGAAGTAAATAGTGCTATTGAACAACAACAACAACAACAACAGCCATTTGATTATGCAAAATATCGTCGTGATACTGAACAACAACAACAAATACTTGCACAACATCTTCGACAGAAACACATCGAACAAAAACATAAATCTCAACAAACCTATACAGGACCACCGCCACCTGGACATCCGTCCGAAGCAGAATTTTATCTCGGTCAGTTTAAAGAAAAAACAGAAAACGGGAAAGCAAATTGTAAATGAAAATATTTTGTTTGTTTATTTATATTAGGTACTCAACGGCGTACATTTATTGAAAGTGAAATTAATTCAATTCGCGAATCAATACGTCCACATGAACATGCTCCACCGCGTTATAAACATGAGCCAGCACGTCGATCATTATCAATATCTTACACAGGCGGACAACGTTATGTTCGCGCACGTATTATTCACGTTAAAGATTTTTATGATGAAACTCATCAACGTGAACAAAAACAACAACGACAAGCCAAAGAACAAGAACTATTTGTTCGTGTTGATGATTTTATCAATCAAGCAGCAGCAAATTCTCTACGTCGTTCATATTCGACAGATTATTTACAAGAAGATGGGCCACGTTCAAGAATTCGCTATATTCGTATACCTGGCGAAACAATTAGAATTGAAGAAAAAATAACGCATGCATATAAAGGAGTCATGTATGCAAATTTACCTTATTCATTGAAATATTGGAATATACTTTATATTCTCGATTGTGAAGCTCGTCAAGGTCGTCCACTTGGTTCAACACTGCCTCAAGTTATTGTCAATGATCCGTATCGTGCAGTGATACCCCCATTGACACAACAAGAAATTCGCCAAACTGCTCAACAAATTCTTTCGCCACAATACAATGGAAAATCATATACAGATCAAACATTACGTTGGTTTCTATCACGAGATAATCGGACTGAAATTGAATCAGCTAAATACTTACAAACTATTGATCACTATCGGGCACACCAACAACAGCAAGAAACCAATGTTTCTATTGATGGTCATAGACCAGCAGGACCCTCAAACGAATATTACGTGACTGAAAAATTTGTTCGTTATGAAAAAATGCCCGATCGACTTGTACCAGTGACAACTAATAATCGAGTACAATCAACAGAAAATTTACATCATCGATCACCATCAATTCCTCAAATTCTTCAACCTCCTAATTACGTGCCACGTTCTCAATCACAACCACAATCCCATTATCAATCCTCAATATTATCTCGTGGTTCAGTTTGTCACACGCCTTCCCAGCAACAACAACAACAACAACAACAACAACAACAACAACAACAACAACAGCAAAGATCCAAATTACAATCTATGCAATCACCTCTATCTCGACATCAATCAGTAAATGAATTACATGCAACTTCCGCCTTTTCACATCCACCTTCACCTTCACCATCATTTCATAGTCTGCATAGTAATCAACATCATCATCATATCAACCATAATAATCGACGGCCCATTTCGTTTAATAATCGATTTTCATCCCAGCAACAACAAAAAAATGCGATATTAACAGAAATAATTGACAGTCAAACAGGACGGCGAATTCTAACAACAAGTCAAGAGCAACTACCGACTGAAGTACTCGGTCTTTTAAATAAATATAATTTACAACAATTTTAATAAATTCTTTTTCTTTTCTTGTATTTATTTCAAAATAAAATAAATTGAAAATTTGTTCATTAGAGAACAAAACAAATTCTCTCACAGGAAGTAATTTCGTCTCAAAAAACAAAAATAATTTCAATTAAGATAAATCTTCAAATGAATTTTTATTCTACATATGAAACTCTTGATTAGCAACAAGACACAATTTGATCCCATGTTTTTTATTCGTCGTTTTCATGTAACAATTCTTTTGTTATTTATTATATTTGTTTTCATTTTGCTTTGACCAGTCTTTTTTTAATTATTCTATGAATTTATTATCAAAGAATGCGTTTTTTTAAGAAACCAAATAAAAGCATATTTAATTAAATTCTCTGTGAATAATATATATTTTTTACCAAAGAGAGTACAAAAGAAAAAACCTAAAACAAAGAAAAGAAATACTGCATTGTGCAAGAAAAAATATTGTCATCCAAAAATATGCTTTGCTATTTGTGTAAGTTCATTTCTGTGTCAGTTGGACGCTGAAAAAATAAAAGTCTTGTGAAATTAAGCGATACTTGAGTCCTATCGATCAGAACATTATCGAATATTTTAGTTTGAGACGAAAACAATAATACTTTCGATTTAAAAAGCAATGGCCAGTATACCAACGCGAATTATTAATCGTGGGCGCATAGGACCTATCAATCCGAGAGTGTCTACTGATTCAGAACGAACAAATTTTTCGTCAGCTTCAGAAGTGAGTACAGTCTCTTCAGAATCGATAGAACAAAAATCAAGAGAACCATCTACTGAAAGGTAATTGTTTATCATAGTTTTGCCTTTGACAGAGAAATAAACATTCATTTTTCTTGACTATTCTACGCCAGTGAAAAAGTGACTAATTCAGTATTATCGACCCAGCAAAAACGAATCATTGCTGTAGGTGTTAGTGTTGGCCTATTGGTACTTATTGGTGTTATTCTATGTGTGATTTTGCTGCTTACATTAAATAAAAGTAAGTACTACAGTTTTATATTAGATTCAACATTCATGTAACCTGATATTTTTATCCCTAGCATCGGCAACGATAGCGACAACGGCCGCATCCAAACCTTTAACTATGGTTACAACGACACTGAGATGAAATTGTCTTCTTAATAAATTTCAAAATCAATTTACGGATGTAAAAATAACATTTTTGTATTTACAATATATTTTAACAGTATGTTGCAGACGTTCTGAAATGATGCTTAAAATTCATCAATTTGTTTTTATTCAACATAATTTTCAACTTAGTCAGATTATTTTATCTTACTAGATGACTAAATAGTATCATATCTAAATTTTTTATTATAGATGAAAAACTATAATAATACTATCGTGTGTCGTTTTCATTAAAGGAAATATTTAAAAAATGACTATCGAGTTTGTATCTATTTTTCATTTGTTAACAGAACGAAGTGCAAAATAATGCTTGTCATGTATCATGTTTTTTTTTCTTATTTGATACACTCCATATATATATTTTGTAGACTAAATGCTATTTAATTGTTCAGTAGAACGTTTTGGTTCAATTTGATTCTTAAGGATATGTAGTTATGAAAAAAATTTAGATCATCTATGCACTCATATTCCTATTGTGAAAGTTATCATTTTGTTTTTGAGATGCACAGAGAAAATATTTTTTTGATTTCTGATGCGTTTTGTAAAGAGAGTCTAGAATCAATATTTGTCTCGATATTTTTTTATTATATTTTATCAACTAAAGCACTTGCAAAATTGATTGCATAGCGCATGATCTTATTGTTATAGTGTTTCATTCGGTAGTTGGTATTTATTTAGTAAGTTACAATATTCTATTAAAGTTATAAAAGATGCGCATGCTTGTTTTCAATGGACCGATGACTTTTAGAACTTTTGAACTATCATCCTCAAGATACCAATTGATTTAATCCGATATTGAACAATAGATAGGCAATAAGATTAAGATTATAATACTCCTATGGGTATATAACTATGGGAAAGTCTGAAACCATTTTATAAATGTTCGTGTGAATGCGCATATCACTAGCCAACAAAGAGGTAGATCTAAACTTTTGCTTTGACATCTTGAATTAGTATACTTTTTATATATCATTCATTCAGAGTAGCAGTCGAGTGGTACACTAGTAAAAACAAACATTTGTTGAATAGGGAATAATAAATGAACTACAGTAACTAACGAGAAATGATTCGTAACGATCAAATAAAAATGTTCACGGCAACGATTATTGAAAGAAACGCTCACCGTAGCCTTTTTGATGGACTAGATTATGGAACTCATGTCTAATGTTCTGTGGTACGATTTGATTAATTGCTCCTATGTAAGAAATCTTTTTCGTTTATCTAAATGGATAGAAATTTGTAGTAGAGTGCATCAATGACTACGTATGAATAGTAATGAATAGAGAAATGTGACAAGATGAGAACACGAATCGTACAATACATTTTTTAAGGATATTATTCGTACTATAGTAATTCATATTTCGCTATAGTTTTATTTCTTGCCGCTTTGGAAAATACTAATAATCGATGAATATTTCTTCTTCGCCCTATTGCTAACATAAGATATGTTAATAATTATTATCTCGGTTCCTCGATGACGTGAGCCTAGGAAAGAGCAGATAGCCACAAAAACGTTAATTTGAACTTAAAATACAGAGTAGCTTGGCTGTAGAATATTTCATTAAATCATTCCAATTTCTACTTTTTTATATTATTCAACAATTAGTAATCAATTTTCTAATGAACCACTATTGATCGAATATATTATTTCGTAGAAGAACTGAGCATGTTTTCTTTGTATGATTAATTTATCGTCATTAAAATTATGAACTGAATAGGTACCATTAGCTCAATGCTAACAAAGATTGAGAGGAAAGAGAAACATTTTTTGTCAGCACAAAATAACAATTCGTATCGAAAGCTATTTTTAATAAATCTATCAGTGCATTTATAGACTTTGCTAGGCTGTAATAGAACGAGCTAAACTTCTATGTATCAGATGTTAGGATGCTGCTTACATCCAAATAGTAATGAGAAAAACAGTATTTATATGGATTTTTCAATGTACATCTAATTGCAAATCTGATAGGGTGCCATTTTTATTATTAGC
The DNA here is from genome assembly GCA_905331475.1 of Rotaria socialis. NCBI lineage: Eukaryota > Metazoa > Rotifera > Eurotatoria > Philodinida > Philodinidae > Rotaria > Rotaria socialis. The sequence goes on along the minus strand of CAJNYU010000783.1, from coordinate 113,386 downwards.
CAAAAAAATATAATTGTAATTTATTTTGTTGAAATTTTAGAAAACATCAAAGTTTTACATTTAAGATTTCTCGAACACTAAAATCAACATTGATTTTAAAATAAACGCATTTTTTATTGGTCATTTTATGATTCAAATTCTCGGTATCTAACTTCTATGAACTAGTTATCATCATCTAAGAATTGAACGTCGCTGTTACGAAAGTTATGAATTATAAAATAACTATCTTCGAAAAGATATTTCATTCGATTGATATTGAATCATATAAACTCGATCAATTCAAGATTAAGTTTCATTGTCTTGATACGATCCATGAAATAAAATGAAATGAGACAAAATGATTGTCACAATATTAAACTTGATTTTAAAAATGGAAAGAAAATTTTTTCACAGTTAATATATATTATTCAGAGAAAATCAATTATCCTAAACTGCGCAAAATAAAATCATAAAGACAATACTTTTGCATATTTACTTCATATAAAATCTATGAAATCATGCGAAAAAACAGTCGTGCAATTTGGCTCATGATTAAATATGTTCTATCAAAATTTTGAATAAAAATAAAAATAACCAATATAGAATTAATGTTATTTAGTCTTATATGCTCGAAATAGTTCTTTAACTTGTTCATTTGAAGCTTCTTGTTCAGGTATGTTACCATGTCCATTATGAGTATGTGTATTAGCGCCATGCTCTAATAGAATTTTTACCACTTCGGGATGTCCGAAATAAGAAGCTGCGTGAAGAGCCGTACTGTTGTTTGATTCCTCGATTTGATTGATTTCTCTTACATTCGTTGTTTTTAATAATCGTTTCACTAGTTCTGCGTTACCTTCGCGACACGCCATGTAAAAGTTACTGGCTTTACCAGTACCACTCGGCCTAGGATTTTGCCCCGTTGCCATATTGTTTTACAACGAATGGCGAATAGTACAAAACTTGGATTTTTCTGTGCGTTGCCGATCGAGAGGAAGTAACTGACTGCCATAAATGAATTTTTTACTGTGACTGGACTCTACTCGAAAAAAAAAACACTTAATCATGATTCTCACTATTGTTTTTTCTTTCTTTTACTTTAGTCTTAAATACACCGACAAGAAGTGACATCAAGCGAAGATCAAAAATCAACTAGTATTTTGTTCGTATTAGATTCTATAGTGGGAATGATGTTTCATTCTTATTGAAGTATACTCCCTAAAACGAATATATATTAACATTTTGCTATGTTAAATAATGCTCTACTTTTTAAAGAAAAAATATTAATTATGTAAATCAAATGCATCCGATAGATGTGATGAATATTCGAAATTTTGAAAAAAATATACATTTTTATACTCGTTCTGTTCTGATTTAAATCTTTTACCGTCATCAGATGCCGAACAGTCGTCACGATCTATCCTAGTATTGAGTAAATAAGTTTACTTTTCAATACGCGAGACATATATCCAAAACGGTGACTTTGATTTGAAAAAAATATTTCATATTTATTTTGAATCTTGTTTACCATAAATCAATGGTGAGTTCGTATCTTTTGGATTTCGAAGCTAAAACTTCTATATAAACTTTAAATACACACATTCGAAATTCATATTGATGCATTCAAGCAGCTATTGATATTCTTAAATTTGTTCATCATCACAAGTTCTCTTTCCAAATCAAGCACACAGAAACCTTTTGTATTCATCGATAAAAAGATCTATTTGAATTTTGAAATAAATCAAAATCAACACCAACAAGCACTGTAGTATTTTAAACTAAGATAATAAATTAATCGATACTCAATAAATAGAAAACTGTAAGTACTGGTTGTAGTACACTGGATCTAAGTAAGTGCGAATTCAATAATGAATATTCTAGTAGAATTTCTAAAACATGTTAATAGAATTCATTCAAATACATTTAATTAATATCTAAAGAAGAAGAATTCTCTATGGAAATAATGTTATTCACGTCTTTATTAATTCAGGCATCTAAACAGATCCGCGATAAAAAAGAAAAATGTTATTGTTCTGAATTTTAACTATTAGAATAGCAAAAATAAATTAGTCAAACCAATGAATATCATAGAAACACAGATTGTCTTGTTTTATTCTATGAAACAGTAGAAGTCTATAAAATTGATTACAAAAATGTAGTTTTGAACATGAAATTTTATCCTAATTCGACAATCTTTATCAAATAAAATAATCTTAAATGAAGTAGAATACAAAATTAAATTTTCTTCTGATGATTGACTGAATATAGATAATATATATGTAGACATGCGTGCTTCCAATATTCTGCATTGTATCACAATATTGAAGAGATTTATTATTCATAGACTTTTTTTATGTTGTTTATTTTTGACAAATAGTTTTTGAAGCAGTTGCCATCTGCTTTTCTTTTGTAACAATTATGTCATGTATGCATGGTAGATTACCGTTTATTTCGTTATGTCATGAAATATGACGAAGCATTTCTTTTCTTCGTCCCTTTCCTTCGAGGAACGAGAATATTAACGCGGTTGTTTCACTTGTATTAACGAATACTGAAATAACATTGGCTCTCATTGAGTGACGAATGAGTAAAAACTTAGTCACATAAATAAGTTTTGTATTTTTTGAACAAAATATGGTCGGTGTTTGGGAACGTATACGACAGATTTGGATTCCGACATCATCAACTCGATTGGCTGAAGCTGAACGTCGTGTTTTATCAGTTGTTCGGTTTCCATTCGAACAAAGTCAAGTGCCTATCGGTGATGACTTGACCATAAACACAATTCATACATACAATCCAAAAGCACGACGGTCAAATCCAAGATCACCCCTAGTACTTCTACATGGTTATGGTGCTGGAGTCGGTTTTTGGTTGCTTAATCTTGATGCATTAGCTGAGAAACATGAACATGTTTACGCTATTGATCTACTTGGTTGTGGACGATCATCACGACCACGTTTTCGAGCTAAAACATCAGATGAAGCTGAGAATTTTTTTGTTGATGCTCTTGAAAGATGGCGCATTCAACTTAATCTTGATAAAATGAATTTACTCGGTAAATCATTCATTAGACATATAAAATATAAATTTTTGAACTTTTGTTTTTTATAGGACACTCTTTCGGTGCTTATATTAGTGCATCCTATGCTATATCATTTCCATCGCGGGTATCACATTTAATATTGGCTTCACCTGTCGGTGTACCAAACGAACCTGACACACCTGAACCTCCTCGTCGACATCGTCTCTCAGTCGGATGGCGTATTTTACGTACTTTCGTTGTATTTATGTGGAATCGTGGTTATACACCTCAATCTATTGTTCGACTTATTGGTCCCGTAGGTCCAAAACCCGTAACAGCATATGTGACACGACGATTTTTCATGGGACCAGCTGTTGAAGAAAAGCCAACAACAGACAATGAAGCAACTTATGAAACATCAGCAGCTACAAGTGATGCAGGTCTTGAAACATCAACAGCTCTTGCAGAACAAATTGAGAAAGGAACATTGAAATTGCCCAAAGACGATGTAGCTCAATATCTTGTATGTATCATAATCTTATTGAATTCAGTTATTTGTTTGGAGAAAAAAACAAAATATTTATTTAGTATCATCTATGTGCACAACCAGGCAGTGGAGAATTTGCATTGCCTCGTGTTCTTAAATCCAGTGTTTTTGCATATAATCCGTTAGAAAATCGTTTGAAAGATTGTCAAGTTTCACGTATTACATTTTTTTATGGTGATCATGATTGGATGGATGCAGAGTATGTTCAAGTATTCGCTTGTGCTTTTTGATTAATTTTACATTTTGAATAGAGCCGGTCAAAGAACAGTTGATTCACTAAATCAACGATTAAATGCTGCAAAATCAGCTCGACTTATTGTTATTCCTCGTGCTGGCCATCAAATGATGATCGATAATCCAGATGGATTTCATGAAGCTATTCGACAAGCAATTGAAGATTTTTAAAACGAAAACATTCGATAGATTATATTTTTATACAAGATATTTTATTTCGATTGAACGAAATAATTTTTCTATTCATAGTCCTTTTTATAAAAAAAAAAAAAAACGATAAAATGGTGAAAATAAAAGAAAAACGAGAGAAAGAATATTGCAATATAATTAGTTTCATAATATTACATCGTACCAACAATTCTCTGTACTACACGCCTCAATGGACTCTTTACTAATAGTTCACTGTCAGTGCTTACACAAGCATTGCACATCGCTCGCTAAATGTAATAATAATAATATGCATATCGAATAATAATAATAACGCAAGTTATGACTTTCATAGATGTCTCTATTCTACATGAAAATTGCGACAATCTGCATAGACGACTGAAAATTACTCAGCTAACTGTTTTACTCATGTGAAAGGAGAAAGCGACCGGAGACATGGCGAAAGCATCAGGCTGTGTGTGTATATATCAAAATCTCTCTCATGGTCAACATATTCTGAGTCATCTTTATTGACAATCATTTTATCATTAGTATTTTCCGTATTGTGTTTTTCTAGATCCTTTTCTTACATTTATCTATTTCCATCAATTCAAATCAGATAATAAATAAATAATTAAATAAAAACAACGTTCGTACAACCATGGATATAACATCAGGCCCAGGCTCTTCTTTACATTTGTCATCAAAATCAGAATTTTTAATTGGTGGAAAATATCGATTAGTACGGAAGATAGGTTCGGGCTCATTTGGTGATATTTATTTGGGTATAAATATAACAAATGGCGAAGAAGTTGCTATTAAACTTGAATCAGTTAAAGCAAGGCATCCACAATTATTATATGAATCAAAATTGTATAAAATATTACAAGGTGGAATTGGCATACCACATATTCGATATTATGCACAAGAAAAGGATTATAATGTTCTTGTTATGGATCTACTTGGACCATCACTTGAAGATCTCTTTAATTTTTGTTCACGACGATTTACTATGAAAACTGTTCTTATGCTTGCCGATCAGGTTAGACAATTACATATCACAAAGAAATTTTGATTCAACAGAAAAAAATAATCTATTTTTAAGATGATTGGACGTATTGAATTTGTGCATAATAAAAATTTTATTCATCGCGAGTAAGTCTCAGTTTTTTCTTTTTGTAATTGTAACAATCTTTCATTCTAATTTAAATTTCTATTATCATTTAGTATCAAACCGGATAATTTTCTAATGGGCATAGGACGTCATTGTAATAAGGTTAGTGAAATAATGATTAAAATTTAGATTCTTTTTGTTTTATTCTAACGAAGAATTTTCTTTCTAGGTGTTTTTAATTGACTTTGGTCTAGCGAAAAAATACCGTGACAATAGAACTCGTCAGCACATTCCCTATCGAGAAGATAAAAATCTAACAGGGACAGCTCGTTATGCTTCCATCAATGCTCATCTTGGTATTGAACAAAGGTTAGTTAAAATGAAATCATCAATAAATAGAAAAACAAAACTTTTTTTTTATTATGACTTATTCTGTTGTAGTCGTCGTGATGATATGGAATCTTTAGGCTATGTTTTAATGTATTTTAATCGTGGTTCATTACCATGGCAAGGTCTTAAAGCAGCAACAAAAAAACAGAAATATGAAAAAATATCTGAAAAGAAAATGTCAACACCTGTTGAAATTCTTTGCAAAGTAATTAACAAAGAAATATGAACCCATTTTTTATCATAAGAAATTTAATCTATTGTTTTAAATAGGGATTTCCAGCTGAATTTGCTATGTATTTAAACTATTGTCGTGGTCTTCGATTTGAAGAAGCACCAGATTATATGTATTTACGTCAATTATTTCGTATTTTGTTTCGAACATTAAATCATCAATATGATTACACATTTGATTGGACTATGCTCAAACAAAAAGCAGCTAATGCAGCATCATCATCGACAGCAGCCACAGCTACAGCTGGTACAAATGTGACTACAACACTTGGCGCTACACCAGCCGCAGTAGCAGCACCACAACAATCATCAACAACACAAATGGCCACTGTACTTACTACCAATACAGGCAATAATGGAACGATGTCAGGTAAAGGTGTAAAAGCAGACGATGGCACTGATCACGACGAGAACCCAGCACCAGCCACACATTCATCAAGTGGACAAGATTGATAGAAATAAAAGTAGAGAAACATAGCCATACTTAAGCATTCTGGGCTAACCACCGGAATTTTGCTTTACGCTTGCTTCCTTATTGCTTTTTACGTAGTGGGTGATAGATACTCAAGCATTTACATTTTTTTGCTTATTTCAAACTTTCGAATTTTCATTATTTTTTCTTGTTTTATTTAGAATTGCAAAAAAATGATTAACAATGTAGAATAAATATCGCGCACGTACAGTAGACCAAGGCAACTTCATATCGTATCGTCTCTTTTTTTTCTTTTTTTCTCATTATCTGTACTTGCACTTACTCTTTTCTTTCTTCATGTGTTTCTTGATCGAAAATGTACATGCCGTCGGCTTCTACTTCTAAACTTTTTCTTCTATTATTTTGTCTTTTTTTTTTCTAATGATTATGATGATGAACATGATCGGCAGCAGTGAGTGAATCGTTTCAGTGAGAAAAAAACAACAAAACAAGCAAGACAGATTTGAATATATGCAAAACTGATTTATGTAAAGAAGAACTTTCTACTAAAATGTCACTTTATTTTACACTTCATATCGAAAATTTTGTTTCACTTTAAATGGAAAAAAAAGTAATCTTGCGTATAAATTTAATTCATAAATTAAGTTTTGAAGTTATATTTATGTGTCAACTAAATAATACTCGATAAATATGATGGCTTTCGAAACAATGTCATCGGACGATGTTGAAAAAGAAACGAACTATATCATATCGATCATTCAAATGTGAGTTCAACTAAATTCCTAATGCAATGAGAACTAATCGATTGCTTTGTTTTTTTATTTATTGCATATGTATAACCACAAAACGATAATGTTTGCATGACTAGATTTTTTGGTTAATTGAAAACAAAATCAATTTTTGTAATTTATTTTGTGTAGGAATATTTTACATGTAGAAATCAGAATAAAATAAATATCCATATCATCGTCCTAGATGTGTCCATAGTCAAATTGAAAAAATATTACTTTTATGTGATCGTTCATGACCTACGATGAAGAAAAACCGAACATGTTTATTTGTCAGACTTGTTTTGACAGACAAAACAAACGAAAGATGTTAAAAACTAAAGCCATGTCAAAATTTTCGAAGCCAAACGATTTCTTGCCTTCGATTTGTATAATGAAAAAACAAAAGAATGTGAGACGTATGTCTTAAAACTAATTCTTGATACCATCATGATTAATAAGTAACTGTTGAAATCAGCATTTTGTATTTATTGAGGCAAGATATATAAATCTAACAACAAAACGAAAAAAAAGAGTCGTGAATTTTTAAGTTAAATATAAATAGAATATTTCTATGTTTGCATAACTTATGAAATCGTATTAATTGATTAAATAAACATTTCCCAAGGCTTATGACAGATGACTCAATACATATTTCTCCACCCATCAAAATCGTCGACCAATCGTAAACTCGATATATACATATATATAGATATAGTTACATAACAAAATCATAACGTATTTGTCAATCCTGTTGATGTCAGTATATTATATAATTATTTGAGAAAATAAAGAAGGCAACATGTGGTTATTTACGTTTCTTTCATTCGTTATCTGCGTTCATGCTAATATAGCTCATATCGATGAACAAATCAATGCATTTTGGTAAAAAAACTTCACCGATGTTCCGTATTACTGCTGACAGGTTATTATCGATGAGGTGTGAAATTATTATTTGGACTTTGAAATTAGAATATATATCTTTTTTCTCTTAATCTTGTTATAAAGGCTTATGAGAATGGCATGGTTCGAATGATTATGGTGTTCATTCAGTATGTGCACAAATGACGAGTGAATTTCTTGAATATAGTCGTTCACGTGGTAATGATCTATCAACACCACGGAAGTCTACTCAATTTTCTGGTTTACGTGATGATGATCGTTGGTGTTTATGTGCTGCCAGGTAGAAAGAAGCGTTAATGGTTAACGTTGCCCCACCTGTTATTCTTCGATTAGCACATAATGTGACGCTACAACATATTCAACTTGATGAACTCCGAAAACATTCGTCTGGTAACAATAATCGGCGTCGAATTAAAAATAAAACATAAATTTCAACTTTTTAGAATTTGATTCAAAGCGTCTAGAGATGTAATATTTTTATTGCATGTACATCGAAGAGAATTATTCATATAGTTTGTTAAACGCGTAATTCCAAAGTTCGTTCTTTTCTTTTCATAGGATTTCATTTATTTTTAGTATTGTTATTTGAAGAGGTTGAGGCGGATTGTTTTTTTTTAACTTGAGTATGAAAAATATTTTTTGCTGTTTCGTGTAAAAATAAAATTGAAAAGATATTTTATACTAAAGATTAATTCATTGTTTAGTTTAAAAAGAAATTTATTTTAAATATCAAAAGGTCAACGTATTTGAAAGATTTATGTTTCTTTGTTGGTTGTGTTATTGATATCGAATTTAGATTAATTCTAATTTAATTTGATAATTTTTCTATAAAAAAATATTTAATATATTTATTCCTGTCGATATTTTCGAGAGCTTGATGATAAAAATTCTATTTGACATATAAATTTTTTTTATTATGAAAAACCTATTATCCTATCGAGCAAATTCTAATAATCGATCTAGTGATTACAATCAAGTGAATTGAATGATGCTGCATTATATTTATGTCGAATCTTCGAAAAATTGCGCTACATTTATTAGTATTATTATTAATTTTATATATATAAAAGTATGCAAGCATATATTATTCATTTTATTTTCACTTTCGCTTTTTTTCATACATGCATATCGATCGTATTTCCTGAATGGACAGGCATATTCGATGTCGATGAGAGTTGTGATCAAACTGAATGTTGTTGTATATCTAAACGTGCAATAATAACGCGACCTGAAAATACCCGACTTTTAATCACAGCTAATGTTGCTGGTGCAGCATGTCGAGATATAGTCAATACTTCAACTTCAATATCATCATTAATTCCTATTCCTCAAGAAAAAAATGGTTTTCAAATAATAACCAAATTTCTAAGTAGTGACTGTCGATTTACATTATCTTATGATAGCAAATTTATTGTTGATATTAATCTACAATATCCGAAATGTAGTGGTACGGGAATAAGAGTTGAAAACGAGGTAAACACAACACCGTCGATTTTCTCATCATCGATACTTATATTCTTATCAGTTGTTTTTTCCTTGTGTATGAATTAAGAATGAAATAGAAAATAAAATGTTTGATTTGTGCAGTCGCTTGTCTTTTTAAATAAATAGCCGAGTCACTTGATAAACTTTCTGTTAGATATTTTCTTTGCAAAATTTTACTAGACAAACTTGTCTATATGTATATGCGTAAATTAAAATTGTGTAGATTGAAGAAAACAATAATATTGCCTTTTGACCACTAAAAAATAGAAAAAAATCCAATTATGCTTATGAACAGTTTCGCAATACAGCAATGTTTCACATTCGGATGTACTGTTTGATCTCCTACTAGCAAGATATCAGTTCGCAGCAAGAATAATCGACTTATAAAAATCACTAAAACAAATATTTATTGATTACCTCTCTTATCCTAAGACGTTTTACTCGATGTTTGATTACAAGAAAAACTCTAAAGACAATTATGATAATAATAAAAAAAACTTATCATCATTATAGCATACTCGAAATTTATGGTTACTACTTGATTGTGTAAAACCAAAACAATTTTTGTTCTGACAACCTAAACGCTAGCCTTGAAATTTTAACATGTGCAATTTTTTCAGATGAATATTTCTGAGTCAAGTTAACAGCAAACATTATCATTTTTATCACACGTTTCTATGTGGCTATTGCAAATATTGTTTTGCGTCAACTTGTCAGACTCAATGATATCGTTGCACGAATATAACTCTATATAACAAAAGCTATTCGTTTCATTTTTTTCTCATTATCACGTACTACCATCTGTATTAATATTCTAATATGAATATTATTACCATTTTTTTAACTATTAGTGCAGCTCTCTTAACTGGAACTCTCTCAGCTGATGCACCTAATTGGTTAGGTATATACAATGTTGATGACAGTTGCAATCAGGCCGAATGTTGCTGTTTATCCGAACAGACAACCATATCAAAAGCTGAAAATTCACAACTTTTAGTCACGGCTAACGTTGCTGGCGTACCATGTCAACAGCAACTCAATGGATCAACAACAATCAGTGTACTACTTCCTATTCCACAAGATAAGAGTGGTTTTCAAATTACAACGGACTTTCTTGGTACGTACAATCGATTTACTCTCAGTGCCGATAGTCAATATATTGCCCATGTTAATTTACAATCGCCAAGATGCAGCGCTATGGCACGTCGAGTAGTTAGCAATTGGTTAGGAACATTCAATGTTGATGATAGCTGTAATCAAGTTGAATGTTGTTGCTTATCGGAACAAGCAACCATCAGTAAATTAAGTGATACACAACTTTTAGTAACAACACGTGTTGCTGGTGAAACATGTAAAGCCCAATTGAATGGTTCAACTACAATTGAAGTACCTATACCAATACCTCAAGATAAAAATGGCTTTCAAATAACAACGAATTTTCTTGGTACTAACAATCGATTTACATTAACCTATGATAATCAATATGTTGCCAATGTTAATTTGCAACATCCAATATGTAGTGGTATGGGACGACGATCATCATAAACATTTGCTTTGAAACGTGACTCGTCGGTAAATCCGTTTTTTTTTAATATTTCTTATATCATAATGAAAAATAAAAACGTATCTGACGATTATCAATTTTTTCCTTTAATAAATTCCTGAGAAGTGACTTTTATTTTCAATTCGATTTCTATGCCTATATTGATGATTTGAATTAATAAAAGTTCACGAAAACATTTAGGTGAGAAAACAGAATTTTTCTAAACAATCTATCGACTTCGCATAGTAAGTGACCGATGGTCAATTATCAATGGAACGGCGGACGACGAACAATTAATCATTTAAAGAGATAAAAAAATTCTCTATATAATAACCTTTCTTTTTTCTTGAATAGGCTGAGATGTCTATTTTATTCATAGATATATATATATATATATATATAGTGTGAATTGTTAGCTTAATAGGCAAAACATATAAATTCAAATGGCGAATACTGCTTTATTAGCTAGTACAAGAAAACAAACATTTATTTCTCTTCGCGGTCTTTCACATGAAGTTTGTGTCGCAGCTACACAAGTAGAATATTGGCAACAGGTACATTCGAATACAGAAAGAAAAAGCATGAAGTAATAAATGAAAAAATTCTTTCTAGTTAACGAAAAATTCAAATATTTCAATTACATGCAATGGTAACTATGTACCAGGAGAATTAGAATCGATTTGCGCTGATGAAGACGAACCAAGACTTCAACTAGTAATTGAATCGCATTATGAAAACGATAGAAAACAATTTGATGGTTTGTTATTTTCTATGAAAAATACGTCATGATGAATTTCGTTTTTTAGGTATTTGTACACGTATTCATTATGATTTAATATCGTTTGAAAACAATGATCGACCTATCTATGATGTAAGTTAATTTATTCATGAATGAATTTGTCTTTAAAAATTTTTTGTATGCCTTAGCCGGATAGACATCAACTTATAGTTTATGGGTCGTTGTTTAATTCTCTTCCTTCGGACATGTTTGATACAGAACGGTATCTATTGGGTCAACGCGTAAGTACAACAATATGTATTACGTCATGCCGTACTATTTATCATTCTTTTTCAAGAATTGTAATATAAAAAAAATTCGAAATTCATTAGCTTGTTCTATTTCGATTGATTCATCAATGGCACGACGCCATTGTTTTATTATTTAGTAAGTTCATTTCATTATTTTGAATACGTGTAATATATGGGTTGCATTTCTAGTCATGAAAAACAAACTATCATGGATCTTGCAGCTATCGAACTTCAAGCACTTGTTAGACAAGCACAAAATCATTATATAATGTGCTATGCAACGAAAATTGGACGAACTTTGATTGGTCCGATAGAACGAATGGAAACAATGGAAAGTAGTAAGTACTTGCATTAAGAAGAGAATTTTTTGAATATGATTTAAATTTAGACATACTATCATCAAATCCAGAAGAATTTCCATCATATACACCATTTCAACCTAATGTAAAACGAGTATGTAAAGAAGAATACTTGTAAATTAAATAATTATGTTGTGTACTTCATTATTAGAAACGTATGGAAGGTGAAGAACATGCACTAGCAAAGAGTAAGAAAGAAAGGTTATATTTACTTATCAAGCTATGTAATTTTCATATTGTTTTAGATCAGCCCATCATCGATTCTGATCAAAGCGATGATGAAACAATAGACAATGACAAACGGTATAATATTGAAGGTTCTATTTCAACCTCTACTTTAAATAATTCTCCAAATCAAGATGATCCTGATCATATATCATCTCATCTATCATCCCTTCTCGATGGTTGTTTTCGTGTTAAATTATGAATTCGATTCAGATGAGTGTTATTATGAATAGTTTCAAATTAATTGTTAAGAAAAAAAAGTTAGAATATTTTACTGAGCAGCTTCTTACATTTCTTTTAACGGTACCTCGTAGGCGATTGGCAGCCTACGTCAAATGTATTGAAAGGCGCTTGGTAGCCTCAATGAAATAAGTACCGATATCATGTTTTTACAAATGGATGTCCAATTCATATGGCATAGAAAAATAGATAGTATTAGAAGAATATTATTGATTCTATTTTCAAGAATCAAAGTCGAATTGTAAGAAAAATAACCTTACTATGTAAGGGTATAATGAATCAATTGGATTCACTTAGCATGTAGAATAGTTAATTCTTGAATGTTTCGAGTAATTAGGAAATCATTTGAAAATGATTTTTAATTGGTTCAGTTCTGTTCTAAGGATTGAACATAGAAAACTTGTTAAATCGGAAATATATCTAAGATTTAGATAAAAAGTTAACTATCCTCTATGATGGATAAGCGATGATAACTAGGAGCGTTATTGTCGATTGAACAAATGCAACACTAAATGGGATATATTTATGGAAAATAACAAATCTCGAATGGAAAAGTTGGTTTCTGGAAAAGAACTATTTTATTGGTCTTATATTCTTTTTAAGAAATGTTTCATTTTATGTATATCTGTATATCTGTAGAGAACAACGTCGTGAACAAATTGAACTTCTGCTCAATGGCATTTGTGAACGAATGCTAGCTCGTACACCAAAGGACCACGTAGCAAAAGCTCGTGAAGATTCTAGTCAAATAAAATCTTATTTTCGTAATACAATTGTATCGAAAACTGGTAATAATGATACGGAATTTTCAATTGAACTAGTTGAACATGAAATTGATTTACGTACACGTGGTATAAATGAACATAAATGTACGTTAGTATTTAATAAACAATTAAAAGTGGGCAGTGGCATACGCGACCGTCTAAAGCGAAGTGCAAAAGTTCGTGCTTATGAAAAATTAAAAACATTCACCCGAGACGCACCAAGAGAAAATCTAGTATTAAAACCAACAAAAGACGGTCTTTGGAAAGTTGTTATGAAACCTTTGGACAATTAATAGATAAAAGTATATAGTTGTTATTCTTTCGTGTGTATTTTTTGATATAATAAAAAATTGAAACGACAGATTTCTGTTTTTTTTTATTTTGCATGTATAAAAAAAGTGCAAATGAATCATTTCGTATTTTACTTTATTTAAATCAATTTAATTACTATTGATTCTGTATGATATACGTAGGCATCAGTTTTTTCTTGCAATGCCGTTGATCATCGAAGGTCGACGAAGTAAGTGAATTTAAATTAATAGTTTTCCGAAAAAAGAATTTTTTACTATTTGATAGCTGTGAGTAGTGAAAGCTGTGGTCCAAATGAACAATATATTCATTGTGGTGCACAATGTCAACTAACCTATACTGATTCAGATGTAATACATCGACAACGGTGTAATCATATGTGTGGTGTGTTGGCTGTTTTTGTATTGATAATCATGTATGGCAGAGTGATGAACATAGTTCATGTATTAAACAAAGTGAACGCTAAATAGTTTTGTTTGCTGAAACTATGGCGTGATATTCAATTTTGTTATGAACATATTCATTCTTGAATGGGAAATAAATGAAATATTTTAGTTAATATTAGTTTTTATCTATGTTTCTAGTATTGATCTGAAAAACTGAAGATCTCAGTTGTTTTCTTTCTAAATAAGTGTCGTCACAAGAATAAGAACAAAATGTCAACGTTTTGAACATTACCTTCGATCCACTGTTAGTTGGTTGCACAACAATGCCAAATAAGTCGATAACACATTATCCATAAGCCTGTGTAGATAACTTTATGTTATTATTATGATCAGTACGAAATGTGTGTATGCGAGTGACTATCTAATTTTTTCTATGAGCTACAAAATTTATTTTTAAATATTCTCGATAATAAATATCTCTCAGTTTTCTATTACACAAATTGAATTGAACTCATCAGAATATGAATATGACAAGGTGCCAATATCATAGGCATCGATGCATCGAACTCAAAGGAAATAAATAAGCACAAACTAATAACTAGTACAAAATCAATCTGCTGCCTAGAATATGTGCAAAAAAGAAAAATTTGAAAATGGTTGTTTAAAATAAATATTGTCTTGTATTAAATAATTGTGTTTTTCTTGAAATAACGTTTTTTGTTTTGTTTTGAAGCTTAATGACACGCAACAGATGAAACTCTATTAGTCAAATGAAAATATCATTTAACGTGCATCATCGATAGATAAATTGCATTTAAGAAACAACAACAGGATATATACGCTTTACAAAATATTATAAACAAATAGAGAAAATTGAATTAATTTATATATTAATAAATAATAAAAATAAAGAATTGATATTTTCAGCACACAATAAAAAACAAATTAACTATCTACATTAAGATAGACGCAATCAATTTGTTAAGGAATAATTAGTTATGAAACTGGCTTTGTACACTGGAATGCACATAACCGATTGACTATGTTGTACTCGAGTGTACATAGTCACTTCTATGAAGAAGAAAAAACTTCATTCATGATTCCACATTAGTGAAAGCGATTTGTTATTTGGTAATATATTAAATAATCGACAAACTTTCGCTTGACATTATATCGATTAACGAAACAGATAAGAAAAATACCGTTTATAAAGTTTATCATGGTATAAAAAAGAATATTTTATACGAGTAAAATCAATCATAAGCATATTTACATTTTATCACAATGAATGACGGCATAGTACTTCAAAGTCAATTAAGACCAATGCCGAATGATGATTCAGCTGCCATGCCTATGAAATCTGCTCCATCGGTATCATCATTAGGAACCAAAAAACAAAATTATCTTTACAAATATGCACTTTTTGGCCTAATTTTTCTTTTTCTACTCGTCATTCTTATTCTCGTAGCCGTCATTGTTTCAAAAATGTCTTCTTATTCTGCAATACCAATACCAATTGCATCTACAATGACGCGCACTAATGAATCATTGGTAAAAAAAGAATTATCTTCATTAGTGGATTCGATCACACTTGAAGACATGCTTATTCATCTTCGACAATTTGAGAGTCGTGCGATGGGAACAGTTTCATTTAATCGAACAATTGATTATGTCACATCACAATTGAATAAAGAAAATTATTTTAATATTCAAAAATATTATTTTTCTGTTCCTCGTGTTGAACTCGGTGCTAATCCTATACTTATGTCTGTACCTAATATATCGAATGCATCGTTATTTACATTCCCAAAAGATTTCGTTCCTATGGATCGTTCGACTGCGGCTCGAAATTGGTCATTGATTGATGGCCGACCATTATCAGTGGTGGCAAGTTTAGGTTGTTATTTAGAAGATTGGAATACAACAAAAGAAGGTGATGTAGCATTAGTTCGACGAGGTAACTGTACATTTGTACATAAAATTCTTCTGGCAACACAGAAACGAGTTAGTGCATTTCTTGTTTACAATGATGGACTTACAATAGAACGCGTAGAACCATTGAACAATACTCGTGCACCAAAAAATAATACTCTACCAACATTGTTTCTTTCATATGAAGCAGGCATGCGCCTTATTTTGGGAAACATTTCTCGTATTTACATACGTGTAGAGTTTCAATCCCTTCCGCCTGCTATTGTAACAAATGTATGTGCAGATACAAAACAAGGCAATGCTAATCGAACTATTGTGGTTGGTAGTCACAGCGATAGTGTATCAGCAGGTAATTAATTTTATATTGTTTTAGTATTGGATAAGATACGCAAATAAGTATTCCTTTGGGATTTTTTTTCTTCTTCTAAATTATTAGGTCCTGGTCTAAATGATAATGGTAGTGGAATGGCAGCTACATTAGCGATGGCTTTGCATTTAGCCCATTTATTAGCGCATACAAATTATGCAACAAAAATGAATTCACGTATTAAATTCTGCTGGTGGGGCGGAGAAGAAGCTGGTCTATTAGGTTCACAAGATTTTGTCAAACAAGCTAAAACTGATGGCTCTCTTGGCTCATACTCTGTGAATCTTAATTTTGATATGTTAGCATCACCCAATTTTATTTTCGGTATTTACGATGGTAAAACAGCAAATAATCAAACAACTCCACCACGTGCTATACCTGGCAGTAATCGAATAACACGTTTATTTGTTGATTATTTCGAACAGAATCGTTTACCATGGGATTATACTGACTTCAGTGGTCGAAGTGATTATGGTCCATTTCTTGCTGAAGGCATTGCTTGTGGAGGCCTCTTTGCTGGTGCTGATGATATTAAAAATCAAGAACAACGTGATCGATATTTGAAAATGTTGGGCTCAACATTAGGTGGAATGGCAAATACAGATCTCGACCCATGCTATCATCGAAAATGCGATACATTAGAAAATCTAAATACATTTGCTTATTTACATATGACCAAAGCTGCTGCTTATGTACTTGAGTTTCTTGCACAACTTCAAGATCTTAATCATTGGCTTTATCCGTAGAAAGTGTTTTCTTCTACTTCTCTCTTTTGTTTTTGTTCAAGTCGACATTTGATGGAATTCTTGATTTGATCAAAGATCGAAGAGAAATTTTAGATCTAAATTAACTGATCAATAGATGTACGCCTTTTTTGCAAATAGATTTTTAGATTATGAGTTTGAAACGTGAAAATATCTTTTAATTTATTGCCGGATAAGTTCAATCAATATTTATCAAAAGAAAAGTTTCTCTCTCATGAGGATTTTGAGTATTCTCAATAAACAAAAAGAATCTGCAATTTTGCTGAATCATAATCAAAATAGTTTTAACAACCAATCCGATGAGCTAAAAATATTTAAAAATCAAAAATTATATTTACGAATACAGATAGTGCGCGACTTACGTGCTATTGACACTATAGTCATGGGTTAGCTCAAAATAAAACGAAAACGAAATTTCAATACTGTTAATATAATATCATAATAGAAGCAACCTGTTTTCGAAAATAATGCGACGTCATTGATGACCAGAATTCTATGTGATAGCTTATCTTCAGTTTTCTACGATTGTCATCGTACATCATGCTCGTATTTAAGAGATGTACTTCGTCTTTCATATTATTTCACTGAAAATACCTGCAACGTAAGTATATGAAATAATGTTTCTAATTTTTCATAATCTATTTATTTTCTATTTAGAATACAAGAAATGAAAGTATTTATTGCCCTTTTACTCGTTACTTTAGCAGTAGCTACTCGTGGTGTTCCACAATCACGATGCTCAAAGCTATTAGCTGCTGGCCTATCATCGAATTACAATGAAAGTATTGCTCATGCTATTCATTCAATGACTGTTCAAGGTTTACAACTCTTCAATCCACGTGCCAATGACCAAAATACAATTCCAACAGTTAACCATAATCTTCATGATAAAAATGGAGTTAAAGTTCTTCCCTATGCACCAAACGATGCACTTCCATCAGACTATTTCGATTTTACAATGAACATGATCGATAAAGTTTGTTTCATTTATTCAAAAAAAAACAATCTTGATATTCATTATTTTTTCTCCATCTTCATAGATTCTTAGTATGATCGGTAAATCAGATGATGGTCTTGGTGCTCATTGGTCATCAACAGAACGCATTGTTCATAAATTTCATATGCGTGATTTGTGGCTTCGTCTTCAAAAAGAAGTTCGTGAACTTTCACCAAAACCATTAGCATCAGTTTGTAAATGTGTTTTGGATGTTAAATCAAATGGTATTTTTCGAGCTGTTGAATGGATCGCTGCACATTATGAATCAGGTACACCTATTACATTACTCGATCGTCCTATTCCAAAATTAGTTGATTCTAAAACATGGGAATTCTGGAAAAACGATCTTCTTCACTATTATACACCTGAAGCTCTTCACGATGCAGCTGTTTATCTTCATTGTGCTACAAAAGATTTTTAAGACAGAAGAAAATTAAACAATACACCTTGCTTTTTCTCTTCTTTTGAATATATAAAAAAATAAACTTGAGATTCCATTGAACATATGTTTTGCTTTAGCAGTAACTCTATTTTTTCAAGAATCAAGCAAAGAAATCCAGGGGAAATGAATCTTCAAATTATTCAACATAATGAGAAATGATGTTTATATTCTAGAAAAAAGATTAATATAGCACTTGTTTTCTTTTCTATAACCTTTTTATATTTAAAAAAAAACTGTATGTTCATGCCTGTAGCCTCTTTGTGTAGTCAGCTGACTGTAGTACAGAAGAGGTTTGAGCAGGAGCTAGACATCGAATGTTACTTGTACACGTTAACATCTTGTTTAGAAGATAACACGCTTACGTTTTCAATTAGCATATGATTTCGATACAACTATATGAAGCAAGATACAATTGACCAATTGAAAAAAATAATTTCATCCCAAAAGCATGAAATACAGTCTTTTAAAATAACGAATCAGTATTTTCGATAAGCGATTTTTCTTCTAAATAAATATCAAGGATATTTTATAATATCTAATTAGAAAAATGTTTTTTTTTTATCTCGGAAATTATTTGCTATGTAACTCCTTGAAAAATTAATTCGGTGTTGGTATCTCGATACCTCTATAATAAGAAACAAGGTCCTTTCATGTTCAAGTTCCTTTTTAATTGCCATGCAACATCTCCTACACTATATAAATTATAGTACATGAGAAGAAAAGAAACGAAAAAAAGAGCAAAATGAATATGTCCTGGCCGTTGTTAAACGAATATTGTAGGTCCTTATTGTTCCGGTCGAATGATTCTAACATACATCTTTACTCTTCTGTTCCCTCTCTTTCACTACTCGTTCTGTTGAATCAATCAAGCAACACACATACACACAAATATATACGCATAGTGAGACACTGATACAAATATTTTAACGAAATAAGTACAAAAATATTTCACTTTATGGTGGATTACTGACTTAGAGGCCGAATCATATCGTCGAGTGAAGGTTGTTACTTGTTTTCAGCAAAACAACCATGCCAGACGTACATTTTGAAATTATTCGGCTAGAAGACATTGGCCAAGATATTATTAAAACAGGATCATCAAAAAAAACGACTAGTCGTTCTAATTTCAAGTTATCTGATGGAGATGTTGAAAATCTCAAACATTATCTACATAGATATAATGAACCATCATCACGACAAACCACTACAAAAAAAGTTATTCACGATGTTTTATCTCCAGATTCGACTAAACCATTGACAGCTACATCGTCGCATCATCATCATCATCATCGTCAACATCGCCATCATCAACATGACCATGTAGATATAACAGATGATCTTTATTTCGATAAACTTGATGCAGACCATAGTAAACCATTTGAACATGCTCAACCATTAACTGATATCTACCGATATCATCATCATTATCGACGTCAACATCAGCATACAAAACATTCTCATGAAAAACCAAATACATCAATATTGCCTGGTAACTATCAAATACTTGCTCTTGAATTTACAACATGTGGTATGAAAAAGAATACACAATTGCCAATACCACATGAAAATTTTTCATTAAAAAATGGATGTTTCGGCGACGATGCTGGATTTGCAATGCGACGTAATCAACAAAATTTTTTAGGTATTTTTTCTTTCCATATTATTTGAAATGAATCCACGAAAGCTAATTAAACCTAGGAATTTCTGATGGTGCCGGTGGTAATGTAATGTATGGTTTTGATCCTCGTCTTTTTTCTGAATCATTAATGCGACATTGTTCTGATTTGGCTCATACAGGAAAATATTCGACTGAGGAACCAAAACGTCTCCTATGTCATGCATTTGATCGTGTTCAAATTGAAAATTGTTTTGGTTTGTAATATTTTACTTTTCATCAATGTGATTTTTCATCGGAATATTTTGAACACAAACACAACTAGGTAGTGCTACTGCATGTGTGGTTGGCATTGATTGTGATACAGGCCAACTTCATTCAGTAAACATTGGTGATTCAGGTTATGTTATTATTCGAAATGGTTGTATTATTTATCGATCACGTTCACAAAAAATGAATGGTGATTGCCCTAGACAATTGGATGTCTATCCATGGACTGCAGCCTTAAGAAAAAAAGGCCTCAACTATACGCAAATATCGTAAGTTTTTCTTTATTATTATATTTCATGACGATTACGAGTACAGATCATTTTTCTTCAATGATTTAAGGCAAATATTATTAATTTTTATCTAGGAGTGTTGATGCGATTTGTCAAACTTTTCAATTAGAATTAGATGATATAGTTATTCTGTCTACTGATGGCCTATTTGACAATATTCCTGATCGATTGCTTGAAAAAATCATTTCTAAAGTATGTTTTTTATTTTTTTAATTTACTTTTATACTTTTTGCTATGTTTTCAGCATCCTTCCTTAAAAAACGCTGCTAATGAATTAGTTAATCATGCTGTTCGTTTTTATGTTAAACCAGATGATATTCTAGTTATTATGGCACGATTGACAACAGATAAACATAGAACATATGAACAAAGATAATAGTTACAGTTAAAAGACGTTAAAAAATATATGAAAATCATGTTTTCAGCAATAAACTTAGATTAAAATGTAACACGAATAATATTCCTATTGTCTATTCAATCATGGAGGAACCAATAATTTCAGAATATTCTGTATTTATTAAATTTTGTAGGTGAATATCAGAGGCATACTAGTTCGATTATCAAATAATATCACACTGAGAAATTTAATTAAATATGCGAAAACTATGACGGAACTTCGTTTACATAAATATCATCGAAGGTTGCTGATAATTATTAGATTGCACAATGAATTCAGGCCATACACTGAGCGAACTTAATTGATGAGAAGTGTGAAGTTTTCAATGCTACCGTTTCAATCAACTGTAATTTAAAGTCATTATTGATAAAAAAAAAATCGACACACATTTTATGTTATTCGCTCTCATTCATTTATTTTTTCTGTCAAGATGAAAATTGTTTTATAGTAGATTTCTCAAGTGAAAAGTCAACAGATCGCAGTTTTTCCACTCACTAATCATCTACCAGTTCAACTTTCCATATTTAACCTAAGCAATAATCTTATCGGAGTCGAAGGGGCACAATATTTCACTGGTATGCACTTACACAGAACAAGATAAAAAAACCCTTATTCTTCTTATCTCGCTTCAAACAATCTTTAAATAAATTTATTCACAAATAATACTCGACATGCACACAATAGCATTGTTTGAAGGTTTTCCGTAAATCTGAAATCGAACTAGACTATTTGGTTCATCAAATAATTTTAACTAAATATGTGTTTTCAGTAAAGAATATGAGATCTAGTGCCGGATTCTACCATATAATAAATATCTAAAACGTCTCTTATTTGAATATAGATCAAGTATTTGACAATATAGGATTTTGTTTGTGTTAGTATGCCTGGAGGAAGGGAGAAAACTAATTTAAATCGGTGGTTTTAAAACATTAATTTGTTTTGACTAGAAAAATTAATATACAACAAATAAAGAATGATTTAAGAAATAACAGGTTTAATAAGGAGATATAGTTCTTTAGCTTCAAATGGATTGTTCAAAACAATTTCAAGTTCATATTGATTTGATGTTGTAAATAGAAATGTTTCACCGCGATCAACTTGTAGAACACGTCGCTCGCAATCATAGATAATTGCTGTTACTTGTGCATAAGTTTCATTTACTTCATCGTGTCGATGTATTTTAAGTGTCCATCTATCATGACTGCGTTTACGATAAACAACTTTCCAATCTGCATTACGATCAATTGATGGAACAGGTGATGAACATGTTTGAACATCAACTTGAATGCCAAAGCGAAGTGTTGATTGAATATCAACGCGATCACTAAAATTATAAATATGTCAATTAAATGTGGCATCAAACAATAAAAATTCTATTTACGTTATATTCATTTCTGTATATTCTCGTGGTAAATACCATTCTAATGGTGAAAATTCTGGTTTATTTGTGTCTCCTCGTAACGATGCTAATGTATGAAAACGATAAGCTTGATGTAATAAACGTTTAAGTAAATCTTGAATTTGTTGATTGTTACTACTTTGATATAAGAATGATTGTTCGATTTGATGCAATTGTATAGGTAACATCTGTGAAAAACGTATTAACGGTAAAAGGTCACATGCATATGATAATATAAGTGTATCAGATGATCTTGCTAAGAGCCAATTACTAAGTGATGTATACAAACGATATTCATTTGTAACGACAAGATTTGATGTTGATAGAAGATCACGAATAAATTCAAATTCACGCCGAAACCATTCAGTTTGATTTGCATTCGATAAGAGATGTTCCATGTTCCAGGCAACAGTTTTAATGCAAATATCACGTAGATCATCAAGAGTAAATTGTTTTGCTATAGAATACCAAGCAATAGCATTGCGAACATTAGGAGGTTTAGCTTGCATTATCATAAATTGAGTACATAAATTGCGTAGACTAATATTTTACAAACGTACATAGAAAAAAATGTCAAAATCTGATACTTACGATTGTACATTATATTTATCTGCCAGACATAATAAACCAATCACAATAGATTCGTGAAGAGTTACTTTTGCTGTATAAAAGAATCGAAGAAATCTATTGAAAAGATAAATTTGATGTTGAATAGTAAAAAAGAAAACTAAAGATTTAATTTACTTTTCAAAAACATCTCCTTGACATTCATCTTGTTCTTCAAGAACAATTTCTGAATCATTCGATGTCCAATGTTGAGAATATAAAAGTGTTGCTAATACGTCACTTGACTTAGCCAAAATAAATTTATGTGCATAATAAACATTCGTGCCAATACGAAGGCGAACATCGGAAAATTGGATATTATTAAAAAATCGACTTGTTAATTCAATATGTTCACATGTTGCATTTAATGTAGTTTCTGAACCGGTTTCTATTATTGATGGTGACGAATGTTGAACATTAAGGTTAAGGTTATTCGATTCGATAGGTTGATCACTTGATAGATTTACGGAATGATAATGTAAACTTATTGATGGTAAAACATGTTCAGCAATAAAATCATCGTTCATTTTATTTTTAGGAAAAAATAATCTATCCAAAAACAAAATTTTAGCAAATTTTCTAAAGATATACGATAGGACTACTCACATTTTAACAACTAGACAAAAAAAGCTATTGTGCCATTGATGATTTAAATATTATCGTAATAGGTAACATTGAATAGATTTTAGGTTTTTACGTCGACAATATTTAATGAAATTTTCAATGAAACACTTGACTTAATCCTCCTACAATAAATCAATCATGTTACAAATTGTATCAACCAATGGTATTGCAAACATGATGTTGTGTATCAGGGATGTCACTACTCAACGTTAGAGTCCTGCAGGTCAACCTTGTCCTACCCTACCCTACCCTGCCCTACAGGGCAGGATATGGCTAGGGTACAAAGCTCGTAGGGCAGGGTAGGGTAAGGTTACAAAAAAAATATTTAGGGTATAAGTAGGGTGTAACTCATACAAATAAAAATTTTATAGAGTAGAACTTAATATATATTTCAGACATCTTTTTGATCAAAAACAGTGTAAAGAGTGATATCATAATCTAAATCGAATGGGTAGAATAACAACGAACGGAAAACAATGGCCTATTCTTTAGTACTATTTTACATAAGCTGACGAGTTCAGTCACTTTTGATTATTTGTCTAGTAAATGTGCATGTAAATGTAATAAAAAATGTCTTCGAAATCATCTCGACATGAACGTATTGTTAGTACAAACGGGCGAGGTTTGGAAGAGAGAAGGTAAAATTTAAGTGGTGATGTTGTAAATGACATTTTACTTTTAAGAAACGTTCGAAATATTTATTAGTACGGTGCGAAGCACAGCATTTATGTAATCCTGCGCGAGTTTTCTTTCTTTGTTCCTTTTTTTTAAACGCGACGTCCAGATCATATATTGCTAACTTGTGACGCGATGATCTAGACAACCGAACATCAGAAAAAAACTGGTTAAAACGTGAAGTGAAAGAATCGAGATAATAGATGTACCATTTTTTTCAAAAATCTTTATAGCTACTTCCGTTGACTCGCAAATTGATTCCCGAAAAGAAGATTTTGATCAAATTTTATTTTGAGATAATTAAAACGGAAATCAAAACGCTAAAAGTTAGGCACTTTTATATCAACATTTATAAATGGATCCTATTCTAACAAATCAAACATATAAATAATAAAGTAGAGTCCTCGATAACAGATAATATGTACTTGTTTTCAAGATCGATCTCTAAGCTTTCAAAGAGTCTCTATCGATGTCTCACTTCAAATGGCTTCTCTGATTCATTTACACTGCAGCATCACTTAATTCTTATTAATCATTATATTAACTTTATCTTTAAAAAAAGATTATCATACATCATCTTTCTCAATTGCTAGCTCTTTTTTCTTAATTCTAGATCCTATTCGTCACGCTCACAACTAAACAAAAAAAAATTTCAAATATTATTTTTTTTAAAGTCACTAAACTTTCGACTTTTTAAAGTTTCTTACCTAGAATCGATTAAAATCTTCACTTAACGATAACGAAGATTTAACTCGAAAGAAACTATTTTTTATTATCTCACTTAATCAAGAGATAATATTCGTTCTCACTCAGGAGTTTGAACCCTGTTGAATCTCAACGAGAAACGATTCTGTAAATAATTCAACTCAATTATTTAGTAAAATGCTACTACAAGACTGATGGTTCGAAAAAAATCAGCATTGTCAAAAGTTAAAAAACGAAAAGATTCCTACAGAAAACGTGAGGGTGTGGGGTGTTGGTGTGGATGTGGATTTGCATGTATAGTGTGCATGTGGATGAGCGTTTGGACAGAATAGCACCCACAGCCACACCCTTTATTTGCGGAAGCCTCTGTTCTCAATACTGGAACCTGTGCTTCGCACCGCATTTCGTAGTCGAGTAAAGCTCGAGTACCAACTAGTTAATTTTGTATTCGATTCTCGTTGAAAATCAATAAAATATATTGAAACAAAATGAAGAAAAATTTCATGCTGACTTTTACTTGGACCTGAAACTCTAAGGATCTGATAGGATGTAAAATGAAAAATCTCTGTGATAGGGTAGGGTAAGGGTACAAAGCCCCTAGGGCAGGGTAGGGCAAGGTTACGAAGTCTATAGGGCAGGGTAGGGCTAGGGTAAGAACGTCGTAGGGCAGGGTAGGACAAGGGTACGAAGTTTTACGATTGGGCAGGGTTAGGGTACAAAAAGGTCTTAACCTGCAGGACTCTAGCCTAATTGATTGAACAACAAGCGATTTCGAAGAAAATATAATAAGTATAAAATAGAAAATGCATAAGTTTTCTAAAAGATGAACACATTGAACATCATTCATATTTGCTTTCATTTAAGCACTTCTACGCAACTATTTTGTGTTTCTAAATCTATCAAATTATTGATGAATCAATAAAGTAGCATATATCATGTAATGTTAATGATGATATTCATGTCGAAATTTACATTAAATACAAAATATTGCTATGTGCAGTTAGATAATTTAAATTACTTTAAAAATTAATTGTATTATTTGATCAATTTGATACCCAAAGAAATATCAAAACATTGCTGTTTAAGTTTAGAAAGTATAAATTGATAGATAAGGATTCTTTCTATTAGTAAAAAGTGCATAAATCAAGTCTTGTTTGACAAATAAAACTTATTTCGTACAATTTTCTCTTATTCATCGGATTGATAGTCAACTAGTACACAGTTGCTGTTTTGTAGAAGTAATTATTTGTTTTTCAATAAAACAAATATTTATGTGTTGAAACAAAACGTTTTATTATTAATTCTAACCATTGTTAAATTGCAGCAATGTTTTTTAAGGACTAATTTTTGTTGATGAGAGACTTCAAAAGATCTTGCATTTGACAAAAATATATTGTTGGTTTCTACAATCTTTATCATATGCTTGTATTATTTCGAATACAGATAGAGTGGTAATGTGATATCTTGAATTAGTTGAAGTATTCGCATTATATATTATTCATTATATATAAAAGATTTATTTTAAATAGACAAAAGTCTTTTTTTTTCTTTCAAGTTTTATTAAAGCAAACGCCGTTGTTAAGTATTGATCAGTATGTTTTCTTGTGTAAAGCGTTAAGTCACATGCATTGATAAGTAAACATTTCTTTTGAAGTATAGCAACTAAACAGTGAAAACAAAAAAAAAATGCAAAGAACAATTTTCGATTGAAGGATTAAATTTTTTATACGTGCTTCTCTATTCACTGAGAATTTCGAATAACATAATGCAGCCATCAGTACCACGAGGTAATAAAAAAAAGATTGATCAGCCAGTTATAATCACAACGGATACGGTACGTACGAGATTGAAAAAATAATCATCAAATAAATGTTTTCATATATTGCAGAAATTCACTCCTAAAATATCAGAACGAACCAGACGAAAGCGACAAGAAGCTAAAGACAATCTATACAAACGAGCGAGATTTGCAAGTGGACTTGACATATGTGCCACTTTATGTCTCTATGGATTCTTAATTCTTTGTGTCCTCATTGGTGCAGGTTTGTTTTCATCTGAATGATACATTATCTGATTCTTTTTGTTCTAGGTGGTGTAGTTGTCTGTGGTATTTATTTTAGTAAGTAGTTCCTTTTTTTGTCTTTATTGACAAATTTCTACAATAAATTTTAAATGAATCTAACAATAGATGCGAATGCTAGTACTCAAGGATGGAAAATTGCTGGTATTGTACTTGGTATTTTAACATGTATCATTGGTATTATCTTAATTTTAATAACGATACTTAAACAAGGACGTAATAAACCATGGCGATATAAGAAACAAGAGAACACTTTCAATACTGACGATTTCTATGCTGATCCTGATGATCTTAATCAAACGAACATTGAAGATCTTGATGATAAATCAACACGAAATAATACGCCTATTCATCGAGATTCACCGACCGCAAGGAAAAATGCTTCAGTTTCTCCTGTTATTCACATATTATCTGGTAGAAAAACACGTGAAACAGCTTCTTCTCCCATACAAGATCCATCCGTTACACCTTTACAATTAAAGACTAACAATAATGATCTTATATTTTGTCCTGGTTGCAATCGTTTACATCCAAGTTCACATCAATGCATGTATTCAACACGTATAGCAAATGGTTTCTCAACGCAAATTCAAACCATACCAAATCCACCCAGCAAAGGTTCGATTGCTATTCAAACGGAAGATGAAGGAAAGAAGATAAATAAAGTTGTCCCACATACAGTAATTGATCGCAGATTAAAATATTCAAATACTACTGAAACTCAAACAGATGTTACAGCCAATCCACGATCAAACATAACAGAAAGCATTATTTTACGACGTGTACCAATACCAACAGCCAAAGTTATTGTACAACAACCAACAACAAAAGTCATGATTGTAAAAGTTCCTAATACAGCAGGACAACTTGTTATTCAACCGAAAATAGGATTCATTGACGAACAACCAAATTAAAGAAATGAAAAAAACAATAAATTTCTATGATTTAATTAGAGAATCTATTTTTTTTATATTGAAAGAAACCGAAGTGAATGTGTATTAATCACTGTTTCGATTCTTTTTTTTAATTAATTCAATTATTTTTCTATACTAATATTTCACTAAATAAGGATAAACAATATCATATACACCACAAGTCAATGCAATCTATATCACTTTTAGTTAGATATGTTGTGCCAAAAGGAGAAATGGACTTAACTTGCTTATTCATTTTCTATGGTGCTCGTTGTCTAAATAGATCTCATATCTTTGTCGGTTGCTTTTTTTTGTCCTCCTTAGAAATATAATGTCACTTAGCGCATCAAAGATTTTGATGAGACATACTCGTTCGTAATTACACATATAAGGATCTACTGTTTTATATTAGAGCAAACGCTTTACGACTATTTACATGAAAAGAAACAACATCATTTTTATGAACATATCTTTTGGGACGTATTTTTAAAGCAATGTTTCTATATAGTATCTTGTTAGTTGCCATTATGTAAGCTCTTCCAAATATGTTCGCAGTATTTGAGAGTAATCGCATGCAATAATACATACAAAAAAAAACAGCCGTGTCGTTTTCTCCTTGTTGGTGTGTAGGAGTAAAAATACTTTGGGTGGTATTCTGTTTTTTTCTTGTGCTAAACGCGATATTTTCTGATCGGAAAATAAGTAAGAGACCGGCAAAACACATCAATGCTATCATCATGATATTTTAGTTGTTTTTTTGTGTACGCAATGGTGTTGATGTCGATGATAATACGACGTAGAATATGTTAATTTTCTTCTTTCCTGTGCGGCTTATGGTTGCTAATGTCTGTTGTTGTCATCTACAAGGACAATCATAGGAAAGTAAGAAATGGGCAGAAAAACCACACAAAAAAATATTCGACTATCTAACTTATGAAGAAGAAAAGAGCAAAAATAGAAAGCGTATTTAGAGATGATAAATAAAGTACATTCTGTTCTACATGCACGAATGTATACCGTACAACAAAACTAGATAGAAAACTAGCAAATGTAAGTAACTTGTTTAGAAAATACTTGAAATGCAACAAAGAAAACAAATGTTAATTGATTCAAAAAATTACACGTAAAATAACTTTTAAATAAACGGCTATATCATTTCTTTTGATACGGTAGAATATTTTATCGAAAGGAAAACGACAATAAAAACCTGGCAATATCACATTGTTTCTATAAATGATACTATTGTTTTAGATAAAATATATTCATCAATTCTAGATTAATATGTCACGTCGAGCCCGTTCTTTAAGCCGTCTCCGGGGCACGACCCCAGGTCGGGAGACGACTCCGTCTATTTATGAATATGGATCAGGCAATGATGGGTATAGTGGCGGCGACTATTCGACACGGCTCAATGTTTATACACCAGATGTGTATGGATCAATAGCTCGTTCTACTCGAGCTGTTTCTGTAGCTCGATGTAAAGATGTCGATGATGAAATAATCGGCAATGGAGCCTATAAGAGATATTATCGAGGGCAATCTGTAGGCTATTTCGATCATTTAAAAGCACGACGACCTTATTCTGCTTATGGTACACATGATTTTGATTATTTTGATCGTTACACAGAACGTATTCGAGATAAAACACCGATTGCTCTCGATAATCATTACACACATTACAGACCCTATTATTGGTATCATACAGCACCACGTACCTTTTATTATTTTTTTCCATACGATGACTGGCGTTATCGACCCATTAATTCTTCTCGTTCATCTTCAGTTTATCCGTCGGCAGGCGTAGATTCATCGTATAATTATCGTTTTAATGATTCAATCGATCGGGTAACATCATTAAAACGTGCAATGCGTGATCTTGATTATACACGTGAATTACGACAACTGCGTTATTCTACACCATCAACGTATTCATCTATCACTCATGGTGATAATCTATTAGATCGAGCACGAGCCGATGTTCGACGTACGATTGAGTCACGTGTTGGTAGCAGTGGTCTTTCACGACTTAGTAATCCTCGTGACTATTTTGGGCGAACGGTAAGTTTTCTATGTCTATAGGTGTCTTTATCAAAAAAAAGCAAAAGCAATTTGAAACATTTGTTTTTCTCTTAAGAATTTAATATAGTTCTGAGAAAAACATTTTTTGTTTCAGTCCGGCTATTATTAGAACTTCTATTATCTACACATATGCGCACTCAGACTCATATACACACACACACACACATACACATACACATGCACCGTCCTTCCCAATAATGGCTCAAGCACATTTGTGTGATCCACTGGCGTTCATTTTTATTCTATATAGACACTCTTTTTTTTTCTCCTCAACCGTAGTTTTGTGCAAGTTAACAATCGAATATTTTTATCTAGTTCGTTCTTGTTCATAATAATTAATTAATGCAATAAAAAAAAGAAATTTGAAAATACGCCTTTTAAAAATTCGATTCTTTTTTAAAGTTTTATACTTTGAAAAAAAAGGAACCCGTTGCTTATCTATGCATTGAATTTTTTTCCTAGTATGTTCAATTTGAAGAAGAAGGCGTTACAGATGTTGGTGCGAAATATACTAACCTTTCAAAGAGTGTTGATTTTAAACCAAGTACTTGGAAAGCTGAAGACAATATGGAAATGGGGTTGTAAGTACTTGAACTGATATTGAAGTAATTATCGACTGATTATATTTAGTGACTTACAAGCAATGAATGACGATACAGCAAATAAAATTCAAGAGAATCGAATTACAATTGATAAGAGTCAAGAACGACTTTTACACGATACAGCTGGTGTTGCTCCTCGAATGCTTCGCTTTGATCTTAATACTGTAAATTGATATTTTTCTTTTCAAGATATACGTATATTCATTCTATTGAAAATTATAGCGTCAAGCTCGTCATGGTGTTGACAATGCATTGCGTCTTGTTCGAAATTTGAAAGAATTTAAAAACGAAACATTCAATCGATTATCACAACCATGGACATTTAGCAAATATTCATAATAAAAATCGGCAAACAACATTACGAAAAACATATGGATAATAAAAACACCAATTTTTCCAAAGGAAATGAAGAAAAACCATTTTTTCTTTGGCGTTCCTTTTGTTTTAAAATTTTTCTCAGTGTCCTCCCTCCTTAGCTTTTATCATATTGAAAAGTCATAAAATATTATTTGTAAGAAAAAAGCTGTATCGAAAAGGATTCATGTTCTTCTCCATGCTATCTAACCCGAAATGATATTGTTATCATAATAGGAGTACTCTCAATCAACCTAAGATACGTGCAAGTATTCGACTACACTCTTAATGGCTTCGTATGACTCATGGTGTCTTAGTTACTGCTTAAATACCCTGTTTTTCCTTCCAATAAATATTTTGGATTAACGCTTTAAAAATAAACTTGTTTTTCATGAAATAGTAGAAAGTGTGTAGATGGAACGCAAACTAATTTCTGCAGTAACGAAGAGTTAAAATGTGTCTACATTGTCAGCGTGTCAAAACTGACAGAACTATTTCTACACTCTGTCAGATAGACGTTTATACTTATATCCCAGAACGATGCAGTTGCTATCACTAGCATGTTTAAACGGCATATAAAAATAAATTCTTTTTTCGCTCTCATTCGGTTACTTACTCTTAGGCTTGCACTCTCTGTTGAAAAGAGCTTATGAAGGAAGATGACCCTTTTACTGCTTCAAAAATAAACTCGTTGCTATTCGAGTTTCACCCAAATACGAAATGCAATGCAAAACACGAACAGAATCCACCACAATATCAAAAATAAGAAGAAAAATGGATAATCAAAACTTTACTTCGTTAGATCTTGATATTTTGATCATCACTTTTTCACTTGAATGACATTTTATACGTCACTGTTCGGTTCCAATCAATGTATCAAATTGAGACATAATAATACAGATCAATTTTCGACGATAAATGATGGCTACTTTTACAGAGTCAAAAGTCTTTTCGTCTATAAAGCAACGCTCTAAAAATATCGTCATCGACTTCTGTGATTAGATAATAAATTCACGTGGGTATTCAGTAGAGCCCACTAGATCTAAGAATTTTCGGACCCGGCCCCGATCGATCAGGATTTTTGAACCCGGATCCTAATGCTCAATTTTTGCAGCGTCTAGAATTTAAAGATTTTTTGAATAAAATGAACGAAAATTCAAAAAAATTGGTAAAATATTATTATATGGATCAAAATTGTTCAGTAGTGTCCAAGGGCTGAAGTTTAGGAATTCTTCCGATACCTACAAGTTCCAGCCAAAAGAAATAATAACTTCGCGGAAACGAGAATTGATCAACGAAACCATCACATATCCTAATTCATTGTTCAACCTTTTCTTCACATTACTCACAAAAATTTGAAAACCGTAAGAATACCCAACCTAAACATCCTCCACATTCACTCCAAACATCCTTACGATAGCTCAGATGGTCATCACTATCCGGGGGAACCGAAGAAACATCCAGAACTGATCCTCTCTCCCTACGAAGGGAACTAACATTGAAAACTCAATTCCACAGCAGATGTACCTGGTTGCTATACAGCAAGCAATGCGCAAAACCGAAAAATTAGAACCATAATAGCTCCAGTGACAGCACCTAGCAGCTGACCCATTTACCATGAAGGGTAACACTCTCTCCCTCATCCAGTGCCTGGGGAACCGGCGCTTATCGAATACATGTTGACAATCTTTCTCGATAACAAAAGACGCCGGGGAACCGATGAATGATGATAGTTCTGCTGATAGTACCCAGGGACTGACCCTACTACCGTCAAGGTAGAGGTATGTTCAGATTTCCGAAAAAGGAAATTACAGAAATTTCCGAAGCTTCCATCAACTCGATTACTACATAGCAAAGCAAATGAAAATTTTTTGAAAATATTTGAAAGTCTAGAAATTTCGGAATCTTCTGTAATTTCGGAAATTTCGCTTTGTACAGAATTTTGGAAATTTCAGAAATTTCGGAAATTGTATAATTTTGGGAAATACCAACCAATTTAGAACATAAGTACTTGAAATTTCCAAAACTTCCGAAATTTCCTTTTTTGGAAGTCTGAACACTGCTGTCAAGGTATCAACCCACATTTCCTTCGAGTAACTGTGGAATCGATATTTGTCGCATACACTTCCCTAGTAACTCGATGGAAGTCTAGGTGAATTCCTAGATGGTAGTAGGGTCGGTCCCTGGGTACTATCAGCAGAACGATGGTAATTCCTCGCCCTACCACGACACGCCTGGCGCTCTATTGTTGATTGGTTTCTGTATTTCTACATAATTATCCGATCGAATGCCAAAACTCACAATCCTACACGATTACTCGTTATTTCCAGGACAGTTACAGGCCAATTCTGCTGATAATTCCGCGGATCTATTTCTGGCGCTGCTTCTGCCTTCAGAAAATTGTGATTTGTATCTATTGGTTGATCTGGACAGCAATTGTGATGATGTTAGGTCGGGAACAGAGGGGTATCGTTTAGTGTTAACATTAGTTCCCCAGTTCCTCGAAGGAAATACGGGTTGATATCTTAACGGTACTCGAGTCAGTCTCTGAGTACTATTAGCAGAACTATTGTAATTCCTGGATTCCCCGGCACTTTTTTGGATTCAGGATCAATTAGAATACTGATGTGAGAAACAACAGTTCCCCAGTTACTAGAAGGATGGCAGATGAGCACCCATTAGGTAACTTGGTTAGAAGCATGGTATTGTCATTGTGAGGTTTGCGATAATAATCGAAGGTTAGTCTTGAATAGGTTTTGTTGTATATACGATTGGTAGTAATTTCCTAGCGTTTTTCACTACTGTCGAGTTCGTACACATAAATCCCTTCTTGAGGGATTGCCATCGGTTTCTAGTTTTTACCTGAGAAGTTTGTGTGTTAGATTGATGGTAGGCAATTTCTACCAGAGGAATTGAGTGATTGTGTAGGTATTTTGTGTAGTATATTACAGAGAAGGTATTGAATGATGTGTGTTTGTTAGGGAGATGTTTTGGTATTGAGGTGGGATTCATGTAGTGTCTGTGGGGCAATCGTCAATTCCTCTAGTGCCTTTCTGTTTATTGCTGGTGTTCGAAAGAATCGGAAGAATGCCCATTCCTCAGTTCTTGGACTTCCCTCAAATTTTGATAGATTGATGAAATTTGCTAAGTAGGTAAACCAGTCACTCGGGATAATTCGTTCATATCCTATTTATTGTGTGGCACACGACTAGAACGAGCCCTCATCAGTTTATATAATCAAGTTGAAGAAGTGTGATTGTGTGTATTCATTTTGTTTTTCAACGTCTGTTATATATACTGTAATATGAAGGTGACTCAGTAAAGCGTCAATAGCAATTGATGAATACAATAAATATATGAATAATCATATATCACGACGTGTTTATGCAATTTTATTAGCATGGTATTTTTCTTACGGTAGCACACATTTCAAAACAACGTTTTATTCGTTATTTTTAAAGAATATTCGAAACTGTGCGCATATTCAATTCTTCACGATAATATTATTGGTTTTTGCAATATGAATCCTCAACTACATCTTTTCGTAATCTAGCTTGTAGCTACATCATATAATTGTGATACAATTTAGTTGAATATGTCAATCAAAATAAATCAAAATATTATCTATTCTTTTTTTTTAAAAGAAAAACCTTCAATATTCTAACGTGTTTTCTATAGATAGCATTCAAAATAACAATCATGATATCGATTCATCAGTTCATTTTCATTTAAAAGTATTTGATGAAATATGCAATTCATTGAATTTCAAATAATATACTATAACCTAGGATGTTGTATTATTTTCTTGAAGATTTTTTATCCATTTGTACTTTCCTATGTTTGTTTCCGCGATTTCTCATATTCATTCATCAGTCCTGTTTTGTTGCTATCGATGACGCGAAAACAGCGTTATTCTCACTCGAACGTGCGCATATAACTAAAGATTATATTCCTCAACATAGCTTGTTCATTATCGAAGCACACACGGCTGATTTTTCCCTTTACATAGTCCCCAATATATCTATATCTATCTATATATATATATACATGTATATACATGTATATATACATACAGATATACAGAAAGCTCGCGCGCAAGAGAGAGAGAGAGAGAGAGAGAGAGAGAGAGAGAGAACACACGTAAAGTAAATACACCAACGGGAGCAGATGCGGTACGGAAAATCCTATACGGCTATACTCAACTTTTCTTCTTCGTCGTTTTGTATATGTGTGTGCTCGCGTG
Organism: Rotaria socialis; assembly: GCA_905331475.1. Classification (NCBI taxonomy): domain Eukaryota; kingdom Metazoa; phylum Rotifera; class Eurotatoria; order Philodinida; family Philodinidae; genus Rotaria; species Rotaria socialis. The sequence goes on along the minus strand of CAJNYU010000783.1, from coordinate 77,921 downwards.
TTCGTTCCTGACGAACAACATTACAGTAGAATAGAAGATGCTACTACTACTACTACTACTACTTATTCTACCGCACTCATCGGTCGTCAACTTTCCGAGCGCAAGACACACTTTTTTCCGTCCCGTCCGCTTTTTCGCCTCGACTTCTATTCTCTTTCTTTTGTCGTTGCCGAGAGCATCTTATTTTCCATAGAATATGTGGATGTGTAATTAAAGACGAAAATATGTTGCTTTATTCCACTATTCTGTTAAAGGATAGCGTTCGTTGTATTTGTCCTTAGAATTAATCTTGGTACTCGTTGCCATCTGTTTACTGATATGTTGATGATGATGATGATGATAGTTATGGTGAACTCTTTTCCTTTATCCTTGCTCTAGCAACGACGTAACCTATATCTATCATTGTGCGTCCATTTTTTTTCCCTATTCGCAACGTTTCGTGGTATAGAACGCGCTAGCAGACGCGCATGCGGAAGTTCAAGAAGAAAGAAATTCCAGAGATAGATGCTATGTGTTTGTGTGCATATTTTTTGTACATACTCCACATCTATACACATTTCCAGACGACTTTGCTTCTCTTTCCTTTCTCTTAGATTATTTTTTCCGATATTTGGTTGCCCTCCTTTTCTGTTTTGTTCTTTCCCTCTGGTTCCGCTCCCCCTCTCTGTTTCCTTCACTATTATCAACATCGAGAAAGCGTAGAAGAGTTCGTGCGTTTCCCATTCGTTTTCGGCCCCTAATTTTTTTCTTCTTTTTTTCCTCTTTTCTATCTGTCTATTCTCGCTCGCATTGATGTATTTGCAGACGCCAAATGCGCGCACACATACAAAAAAAAGACTGAGGATGAAGAAGACGAACACACATACATAATAGAGAAAAAGAGTGGTGTTGTCGTTGAACACGGCTCTTCTCTTCTTCCCACTTTTTTTAACTTGCGCTCGGTGACTACTCTCTCTCTCTCTCTCTCTCTCTACATATATATATATGAAAGAAGTCGAATTGAGCACTTCGGTAACAAACAGAAAAAAAGTTCGTCTCGTTCTTTTTTTCTCTGCCCTTTTTCTTTCCGCATATACTTTTTTCTGTCATTTATTTTAGTATAAAAAAAAGGTAGTAGTAGCCGACTGAACTTACTCTATCAACTCTTTCTTTTTTGTTGTTTGAAGAACACGTAGCAACGAAAGAAGGTAGGGATGAAAACATTTTTTGAAAATCATTTAAGTTCACTTTCGTTTTTGTCAATATCTATGAATTTTTTTCGATAATCAAAACAAAAACAAAAACAAATGCAATTTTTTTTAGCCATATTCTATTTCAATGAGTGAGCATTCAACATCGACAAAAACGACGAATTCACATTCATCGACGCCACTAGGCTCGGTAGCGAATACCCTAAGTAATCAACATCATCAAAAAATTGAACCCATAGATTATACTGCTGATGAAAGTATGATTGCTGTAAGTTGAAAATTCGTATTTGAGTGTTTGAAAAAAAAATTTTTATTTGTAAAAAAAAAGGATTTTATGGCTGTTTTACCTCAGCTTGATCCAGGTGATTCATCATTAACAGCAACTTCTCCCACATTGAAAATGAAAGCACAATTGAATGAATCATCGAAATCATTGAATAAATTCGATGCATTTGCTGCTGCTGTTCAGCACCACTTACTTGCGCCATCATCTGTACACTCATCTGTTCAATCATCGTCATCCTCTCCACCAAGAAACCAAGTTGATTATCAAAATAATAATAAACGTAAACGTAAAATTGATCGTCCAGCTCAAAAACGTATACGTGGTTCATACAAACTTGTTTCGCCTGAACAAAAAGTACGAATTCATGAATATGCTGAAAAACACGGTGTCAAAGCAGCGTCAAAATTATTTCAAGTTGCACCATCAACCATTGCTTCTTGGCTATATCAAAAACCAAACGGTGAGCGTACATCAGCCATACGAAATAAGGAAGCACATTCGCGTATACTTGAATGGATTCAAACACGACAAGAAAATGGCGAACGTGTAAATAATCGTGATTTTCATTCCTATGCATTAGCAACAATGAGAGAATTAACAGGAAATCCAGATTTTGCTGCATCACGTTCGTGGTGTTCAAATTTTATTAAAAAATATAATATTCAACTAGATAGGTATGAAAATATTCATCCATGAAGTTTTGCTACTGAATCTGTTCTCATATATTTCTTTTTTAGTGATAAACAAGTTGATTCAACATCTGCACAATTTCGTTTTGATTCTGTTGATGAAAATGCTAGTGGTATGTTTCATTTAATTATACTTTTGTTTTATGTAGAACCAAATCGTTTTCATATTACAGAAAGTTCGCAATGTTACATGGGTGGAAATAGTCCAGCTGACATATTGACAGATGATGATGATGATGATGATGATAATGATGAAGATGATGATGGCAATACAAATCATCATAGAACAAATAATGGTAATAATCAAGCAAATCCACATAGTGATCAAACAGTAAATCCAAGTAATTCATTATCACCAGTACAAATGACAATAACAAATAGTATGAATGATGTATCAACAACGACACCAGTCATAATCAAAGTTGAACAAGATAATGACTTTCATTGTTCATCTCCGTCATCTCCATCAATACAGACATTACCAACTAAAATGATTGTTGCAACTAGTTTACCAGTATCGTCATCTTCAAATTCAACGAAAAGATTGACTGGTACACTTAATCGATTACTAAATTCAGTTGTTAACAGACCAAATGGACATCAGTATCATCACCATCATCATAATGGCGTGTCATTGTCGCCATCAGCATCGTCATCAACAACAACAACAACAACATTAGCTGATTCAACAGCTAAAGAACCAAAAATAAGTTTGGAAATGAGTACACAATCCATTGAAAGTATGAATAGAGTTTTCGTTTTTTTTAAAAGCATTCGTCTTACTTTTCTTTGTTCAATCTAGCATTTGTTCAACATTTTGATAGTTCGTTTAATACCATGACTTATTTTCAAGAAAAACTTCAACATTTACTTGTGTCTATAGCGCGTAAGTGTTCTATTTTCTATTTTATTCAACAACAGACTTATTAGGGAAATTTGTTCTATAGAAGAACGAGATACATATCGAACACTCTATCTCAAGGAACATGACCGTCGTATAGCTGCCGAATTACGACTCAAAGAGAACAACAATACTATTGCCTAGTCAATCAAACTCTATCGTTTTTTTAAAACTTTTTCTTTGCCAGAATAAACTGTGATCTTTAATTCTCGAAACGAAGAACAAAATTACCAAAATCTAAACACTGTTTTCTTTTTCTTTGTCAAAAAACAAAATCAAAGTCAATGTATTTTGTTTGCAATACTGACTTACTTACATTTTGTGTGGGCTTTGTTTTATAGCTATGTTTAATTTCGTTTTTATTTACTTTCTTTCCGTATGCCTCTTTTACATCCGTATATACATTATTCAATTTTGTTGTGTTGTGTGTGCGTTTGAATTTTGTTTTTTGCCGTTTTGCCAGAATGACATGTATTTGTATATCTTGTTCTAGTCAGTTTTTTTTTCAGTTTCAACAAAAATGCACAAAAGAAAATGTAGAAATATGTATTTGTAAATTCCATCGTTATCTGTTATGTACGGAAAAGATTTTTCTTATCATAATCGTATATGATATTTTTAAAAAAAATGAGTTTACCAAAGAATAGAAGCTTGCATTTATTTGTAGAAATTTCTGATAAAGTCTATCCTAGGTAAAAGCAATACGCGCAGAATGAACCTTAGTTATAGGGGCATCACCAGAAAAAAATTGTAGGGAGGGGAAGGGGGCTAAGTCGTTGACCAAAGCTATCTTGGGGGAGGGGGGCTAAACTTATTTTTTTACAGGATTATATTTTTTCTAGGAGGGGCTAAGCCCCCTTGCCCCCTAGACCCCCTGGTTGTGCCCCTACTTAGTTAGTTAAAGAATCACTTCGAAAAATATAAATGAATTTGTCAAACGGAATAAATGAAACCGGAAATATGTTTGTTAATGCAATCTGGTGATAAATAATGTGACAAATGTTGATGAATACGATTATATACTAAAAGACGAACAAGTGACTTCATTATCAAAATTATTTTTTCATGGAAATGTATTTTTTTTAATGTTAAATTCATTGATGTTGATTCTTGAAGCTGTTGTTTCCATAAATGCGAGCAAAAATTTCAATGGGTCTTTAATCTTACACATATATCTTTGTGGTGGGAAGGAAATTATATATAGATATAGATATAGATATGTCACGATCGATTTTATTTACATTTATTTTCAATTTTGTTTTTCTTATAAAATACCAAATTAAAGTATCATAGTAACAAAACAAAAAAAGATAAATCCAAGTGTCAGTAAAATTAAAAAACAAACGAGAAAAATCTTTTAAGCAAATCAAAAAATAATATTCAACGAGTTTGAATATTGGTTTTTGTATCTTCACCAGGATTCAATAGACGAGCTTCTTGTTCAATAGTTCTCGTGTCGATTCCCATTCTATTGGAATCTAATTTTGAATTCGGTAGTAGAAGAGAAAACATTAATGCAATAGTAGCAAGAAAAGCACCAAAAAGAAATGGTGGACCAGGTACATCACGGCTGAACATTGATGAATAGGTCAATTTTACATTATTATGTATTACTGTTGAATTCGAACTCGTTTTTGGTAAAGGTAACAATGAATAACCCAAATCAACATTGAATAAATAAAAAGTAAATCCAAATAGAGCTGGACCAAGGCCGTTACATAAACCACGTACACCATTAACCATACCTTGAACGAGCCCTAAGGAACAGAACAAAATGAGAAATCATTTTTAAAATCGACGCTTTACCTTGTTGATTTTCTTTAGCATAGACAGAAACAAATGCACTGATCGACGGATATGTTACTGATGATAAAGCAGCTAGACCGCCAGCAAACCACATCACCCTAAAATGACAAAAATTGATTTATTGAAAAACAAAAACACAAAAACTTTTTCTCCAACCAATTTGAAGTGGCAATGCCAAATGCTGCTAATTGAACAATTTGAAAAAATAATCCAACCATAATAGTTTCTTTGGCACCAAAATATTTTTGTAAACATGCCAAAAGAGCAGTCTATATTAAACAAAAGATAAATAGTAAAAGGCAAGCAATCCGTATTTACTTGTGCAATACATGAAAGAATTCCGATAAATGCAATAAAATAAGCTACTTCATCTTCTGAAAATCCAAGCATCTATATAATAAAATAAGGACATGGATACTTTATTGATATGTTCATAGAAAAATAAAGATTCACCAATCGTAGATAAACAAAAAAGCACGAATACTGCCCAGCTTCTATAAATAACACAAAAGATTACAGCAAACAGATTTACCATACAATGATTTACCAGGAAGATATGATAACAGTACAATAAAACAAACAAGATAGATGAAGCGATCATGAGTAATATTCCGAAGGGCCTAATTTTGAAAAGAAAAATGATTTAATAAGAAAAGAAAAGTCAAATAATTTGCAAAGCATACACCAAATGGATCAACTTTATTCCATGATATTTTTTGATTTGTTCGTAATCGTTCTGGTAATGATTCGGGTACGAAAAAAAAGATAAATAATAAATCTAATATTGCAACTGCTGAACCTATCAGTCAAATCAAAATTTTAATTAGAAATTTATATACAGAAAAAAACAGACTCAATGCAATAATAAAATTTTCACTATAAAGTCTTGTCAAATGTGCACCGATAGCAGGACTTGTTATTAATGATGCTGCAAATGTTGCTGTTACCAAGCCTATGAAAAAAAAAACTTTCAATGAATATGATAAATTCAACATTTATTTCACATACCATAAGCAGTGCTTCGAGAATTCTCATCAGTAACATCGGCTACATACGCATAAACAACACTGAATGTTACAGAAAAAAGACCACTGATGCTTAACAATGCGAAATACCACCTATAACAATATTAACTATTTATAAAATGTATATACGTATATAGTTATATTCACTTACATTGGACTAATTTTCATTAAAGGTATTGGACAACAAGTAAAAAAAACTGTAAGGAGTAAAAAGAATTTACGACCCCATATATCGGAATAGGCACCCAGTAGTGGAGAACTTAGAAATGTTAATAGACCTCTAAAAGACACGAAAGATCAATCAGTCAAAAATCCACACCAATATTTGCTATTACTTTATTCCATGAATAACACCATTCATTAGAAATGTATGAGATGGGAATGTTTGATTGAGTACCTGAAATAATCATACCTGTACAATACTGTACAAATAAAATTCTATCTTACTGAAATGATAGGATTAGTCAGAAGCCCCCAGGCGAAAAATTCAAGAAATATGACAATAAGTCCATGATAAACACTTGGTTTACCAAAGCCACTAGGCTAAAAAATCAGAAAGAAGTATTCCATAATAAGGAACCAAGCAAAATAATGAAAACAAGAATATATACTTTTATTATTTTATTTCGTCTAGATTCAAATTTGATACGTTTTGTTTCATCATCATCATCGAGATGTTCGGCGACATCGAAATCGGCGACAGAATCTGCCATTGCCGATGACGAAATACGTCGTAATTTGCTTGACAATATTACTGTCGCCAGAGATTCGTTCAATCATGTACAATTGTATAAATTAATGACATATCAATAAATGAAAAAAAAAGTAAAAATTAATAAACTGATATTTTTATATGAAAATCAGTTGTATTAAGACAATTGAAAAAATAAAATTCTAACTAAAACATTATAAGATTAGTATTTTTAATAGACTGACGATAAGTGTTCAGCAACAATCACGATATTCAGTCAGATTGAAAAAACAAGAAGATTCAATCATTATTTTGTCATTTCTTTTCTTTTCATTCTATCATTATTTGTGTTGTTTTTATATGCCTACCACTTCTTTCTTAGTTTGAACAGAATGCCCATGCGTCATCAAATACTCAATCGAGCAAATCAATGATGTTATAACTTTCATAAACCACGATACTCAATGAATATGTAATATGTCTATTAATCGTAGACGAAAATGAAAAGAATCCTGTTACAGATGAGTCATCGAAATAATTTCTTTTTCATTGCTTAGATTCTCATTGGAGAAATACATTGACGTTTCACTAAATTTTTCTATAGCGTACATTGAAAAATAAAAAAGATAACATATACGATGAACTTCAATTTCATGATTTCGATTAATACATCGAAAAAATAATATTTATTAATGAAAGCAATAAAAACTGATCATTTTCATCTATTTCTGTCGATTGTATTCTAAACGGTTTAATTTCCGACCAGTCAGATAATAAAATGAATCATCGTTTTCAGATCTGACAATCGACTGTGTTATATTGAGCTATATTTTAATTTTGACGAAAAATGCAAATTCATTACATATCTCGTCTAACTTCAGCTCAACATTTTAATTCAGTGAAGCGAGCTCTATCAAGACGAACATTACCTGTTCTTCGTCAACTAATACAAGCTGGTAAAAAAGAAAATTTTCTATGACGTGACTTTAAAATTTTGTTAATTTCATCTTTGAAGATTCTCTACAAACGACAGCGTCTCTTCGATTATCATGTTTACTTCGCTATACATCAACCAACTCATCGAATGATGAACAAACTCGAAATGAAGAGAAAAAGAAAAAAATGACAAATTTAATGTATATTGTCGGTGGTTTGACCGGTGTTATTGCGATTTATTCAATTGTATTTATTTTCTTCTCTCTCATTATTGAAAATAAAAATAAAATAAGAATTTTATTTTTAGTTTCAAAATCGAAACAACTCAAAAGAAAAGCAACAATCTATTGCAGAATATGACTCCCGACATATAAAATCTAAGGATCCTGATGAATCAAATAGAACATCTGTCGAAAAAGATACTAGTATGGAACAGCAAATATCGATTGATTTGATTTTTTTTAAAAAAATCGTTTTTAGAAAAATTATAATTTATTAATATTTTTTAGTTGAACAAGAAAATTCAAATTTAGTCGAAACAATCAATAAAAATGATTTAACATCAAATATTCCTAATTTTGCTCAATATTTAATTATTGGTGGCGGTGCAACAGCAATGAGTGCATTCAAATCTATTCGTGCACATGATCCAACAGCAAAAGTTAATCCTAGTGTGCTCATTATTTTTGCCAATCATTTTTTATATTATTAGGTTCTTGTTATAAGCTCTGAAAAATATTTACCATATATGCGTCCTCCATTGTCAAAAGATATTTGGTATACGGATGATGATGATCTTATACGAAAACATTCATTTAAACAATGGCATGGCAAAGAGAAAAGGTTAGATTTGATACTTTATCTTTTGATTATTGCAATCATCAGTTTTAGTTTATATTTTTTTGATGATGAATTTTACACAGATGTTAAAACACTTAATGATCAAGAAAATGGTGGTGTTGCAGTTGTTCTTGGAAGAAAAGTAGGCATTTTTAATCTAGATTTTATTTTCTACTTGTCTTTTTATTAAAAATAAAATAGGTTGTTGATCTTGATTTAAAAACGTCTACAGCTAAATTAGACAATGATTGGGAAATATCATTTGAAAAATGTTTGATTGCTACAGGTGGTCAACCAAAAACTTTAAAAATATTTCAAGACATGTCTAATCATCTGAAACGTAAATTAACATTTTACAGAGGAGTAAGTTCAAAGTTATTCACAAATAATTTCTGTGTTGTTTTCCAATGAATTCTACAGATGAATAGATTTCATCTCAGTCATCAGTATTTTCGCAACATTTTGTTTGTTTTCGTTCTTTTTTACGTATTGTTTTGATTTCCTTTTCTTTGGTCACATTTATGAATCTCATTCATTTTCCTCTCACCATCGACAATGCGACATAAATACGTACAAGGGAATAGAAAATAAAATGTATGTAACTACCGATCAAACTCGCGAACAAACGTAGATACGCATATATAATATAGATAAATATACAAATGAATATAAAAAGGTGTTTTATGCATATTACTTACCAATAGCGTTTACTGTTCTGCACGTTATTGCTGTGTTAGGCGAGTTACAAAAATAAATAAATATTAAAGCACCTGCAAACTTTAGTCATGCTAAATAATCAAACATTAAATTCAACTGATTTTCCGAGTGAACATTCATCGAAATTTTCATCCCAAAAAATATATTTATTGGATACTAAATATATCTTTCCAAATTCATTAACAAATATGGCCATGCATAATAATATTGCTGAAAAACTTGATTTGTCTTTAAACAATAATAATAGGAATCATTATTCTGATAGTAGTCATACATTATCACCTTTACCTCAACAAAATCCAAAATTTTATTTTGTATTAAATGCATCACCATGATCATCATCAAAAATAAATGAAGAAACAATAACTTATTTAAATCAAGGACAACCGTATGAAATAAAATTTCAAATAGAAAAGCTCAAAACAAAATCTTACACAACCCTCGACTAATCGTTGTTCTCCAACTAATTATCGTTCAATGTTACTTTTATGTTTTTGGGATAAAATATTACAACATCAAGAATACGAATTAATCCAAAATTGGCTCAATGTATATCAATCATCATCATTATTTGATATAGATATGACTATAACGTATGGAATTTTATCAATAATAAGTTCAAAGCAAATAACAAATGCTATTGAAATTGTTTGAGATACATCATCGCCAACAACATCATTATTTATACGATTTAAATGTACATCAACTGATTTTGCACAAAAACGACACGGAGGAGAAAAGAGCATACCATTACGTATACAAATCGACACATACGAAAATAATATTGATAGTAATAAACATCTATATTCATGTTGTTGTAAAATTCAATTGTTTCATTTAAAAGATGCACAGAAAAAATAAAGCAGCTAAAATGAGAATTGAAAAATAAAATTACGATCTCAACGTCGACATTATCAAACAACACTTGAATATACTATTTTACAGTCGTGTCCAAGTTCAACACTGTATACACTCAATCTTCTTCGTCTTTCCTATCGTCCCGATGATTTATTTGATGTTTGTACAGCATCAACTATTGAAGAAAATTCGCCAATTAGAAAACAAGTATATCATAATTTTGAAATTAACAATAAAGACAATGATTGTAGTGAAAGTTGATCATCAATGCTATCACTATCTTTTTCGAATATAAAATATAATTCTGAACAATGTCAAAATTATCAAGCAAAAGTAGAAACAAAAATTACTATGCGTTCATCAAGTGATGAAGTTCTGCATTGGCTAAATCATAATAGTTTTTTCTCTGTTGTCAATCGTTTTCAATATTATACAGATGTTGATCTTCTTCGATTGACTAAAAATGATATTCGTCAAATATGTAATGGTGATGATGCAATAAGTATTCGTCTTCATTATCAATTGAATGAAACTATTATTCAATCATTAAAAATTCTTTATATTACATTGACAAATAGTGATATCTATTCAACGATTTATTTACATACATTAACTAAACGTGAATTAGGCGAAAAATGTTTTGAATTAAGTCAACAACCACAACAAAAAATATTTTATATAATACTCTAGCTAAATAAAATTAAAATTAAAATTAGAATAGACAATGATAATGTTGTTAAATATTCGTTATCGAATGAATCTCGATTGTATCTAAAAACATTGCCGTATGAGTTTAATCTTTTTTCATTAAATACTTCTATTTAGTTAATCGTTCACCTGTTTTCTGCTCTGTTTAATTCTTTCTAGTCGAAAAAAAAAACTTAAACATGGTTCTCTTATTCTATGTTTTGTTTACTTAGATCGACGACTTTTTTACATTGAAAAAAATTGTGGACAGTGGTGCCGATGTAGCTATTGTCGGGGGAGGTTTTCTTGGTAGTGAAATAGCGTGTGCTTTAGCACATCGATCGAAAGAAAATGCTAAGAATGGGAAACCAAGCGGAAAAATCATCCAATTAATGCCAGATAAAGGTAAAATGAAAACATTAAATCTATATACTTGAATTTTCTTTGTTTTTTTTTTCTAGGCAATATTAGTAAAGTATTACCAGAATATTTAAGTAGATGGGCGTCGGATCGTGTTCGAGAAGGTATTATTCTAAACTAGTAATTGAATTTTTATCATTTAATTTTCATTTCAATAGAAGGTGCAGAAGTTGTGACAAATATTGAACTTGTCGATGCATCACTTCAAGAAGGGAAAATTAGTCTATCTTATATTGATCCAAAAGAACCAAGAAAAACGAGTTATATTACTACTGATCATGTCATAGTCGCTGTTGGTATTGAACCAAATACTAACTTAGCCGAGTCTGCCGGTTTAGAAATTGATCCCGATCAAGGAGGCTTTCTTGTTAATGCTGAATTACAAGCGCGTCATAATATTTGGGTAGCTGGTGATGCAGCATCTTTTTATGATATTAAATTAGGTCGACGTCGTGTTGAACATTATGATCATGCAATAGTTAGTGGTAAATTAGCCGGAGAAAATATGACAGGTAGTCATAATCCTTATTGGCACCAGTCGATGTTTTGGTCAGATTTGGGACCAAATATTGGTTTTGAAGCTATTGGTTTAACTGATTCAGGATTACAAACTGTTGCTGTTTATGCTAAAGGAAAGTCCAACGATGAAGGGCAAAAAGGAGACAGCGAAGGAAATCGAGAGCAAAAAGATGCAGTACCAATATCAAACTCTAATGTGTTAAAAGAGAAAACATCTGAAACAAGACCAACAACAGACAATAAAAATACCTATAACAAAGGAGTTGTATTCTATTTAAAAGATAACAAAGTTGTTGGGGTTGTTCTTTGGAATATTTTTAATAGAATTCCAATCGCACGAAAGGTAAAACTTAATTTATTGTATTAATATATTGATAAAAATCTATGTATTGTTCTTCTATAGATTATCAAAGATCAACAAGTAATTACTGATTTTCAAGAACTGGCAAAGGTTTTTAATATTCATCAAGATTAAGTTTCTGTTATGATTTCATTTTCGATTGTTTTTTTTCTTGCAATATAGAATATAGTAGTATCTGTGTATAACTCTGTATCTTTTTACATGGCTATTTTTTGCTAATGACCTGCCAGATTTTATTTTATAGTGTTTTCTGGATAGGTTGAGATTAAGTTGCAAAGTTCATGACTTTAGAAAATTTAAGTTAATAATCGTATAATATTGTTCTTTCTAACTGCACCTTCTGATTTCTTTCTCCATAAAGTGCTCAATGCTGTAACACATAACTTTCCCTCCAAATAATGTTTAACTCCAGCTCACTCGACAACCTGTAACAACAAAGAAACAGCGGAGAATAAGTATTTTTGAACATTTCTAAAAAAATTAGATTATTTTATCCGTTGATACGAATACAATCATTCCGTACTACGTGCTAGAGCTATAATTTTGTCGCCACCTTAACGTCTCCAACTACAATCATCGATTCAGAAAAATAATCACGACATACATTCCGCGATATTTGCTCTCAATATGCATTGTGTCATTATGTTTTCAGTGAGAGACTACGGTATAAATGTTGAGATGGAAATCAAAATGTTTAACACACAAGCTGTTGGGTAAATGGGTTTTTCATATAGGAGTCACTATTTTTCAGTGCGGAATGGGTATCGTTTTATAGATGCAATCTAATTTCATGAAGATTGCTCTAATTTTGCTTGAAACGACTACTTTTTTCCACGAATTATTTTATTTTCTGATCCACATATAGTGAAGGCATTATTGACTGAGATATCAATGTGATTAATTTTCTGACAAGATTTTTCATATTTACGATTATTGATAAATCAAACTAATGTTCAGTTATTGTTTTACTACGTAGTTATTGTAATAATTGTTTTGCACGTTCTCGATCTCATACTTCAAGGATAACAATTGGGACAAATTTTGCAAATGAGTAACCGAAATGTGACTATTATCTATTCATGAACTACTGATAATATTCGCTCGATTACTCATAGTTTATGCAAGTATATATAAACAAATACTAGCTAAACGATGATCCAAGTATGGGTATGAGTACGATTTGGACTATCGAGAAGGCTTACATCTACAATATAGAACTCTTCTGTGTGACACATATCAGATTATTGAACGGAACAATAAGCATAGCCACCTTATCATGTTTTGCATGGTCATCTAAAACGGAGTAAAACTATTGTATAATGATCAATGAAGAAAACCTGAAACATTTCTCATTTGCTAATGCTAATCGGAAAAATAATAGGCTTAAATGTGGATGCAATCAAGACGTGATGTATTCTCTAAAAAAACATACAATGCTCAAATAACTAAAATCTATTATCAGTATGTTTGTATGATGGTTTCGTTGACTAATAAGAATATTTGATTCGTTTGTTCAGTTGTAATTATTTTATTTAAAATAGCTAAACCCAAGTTCATTTCGTTTCAAATTGAGCCAAAAATTCAATAATTATGAAGGGAAAAAACTTGATAATGTATCCAGTTATTTTAATTTTTCATTAATTAACTTTTCACTTTCATTCCAACATTCGGCAGCTCGATGCTTATCTAATGCTAATTGACTTGGCTTTCTCACTTGACAATCCGAATGAAAATGTCCAGGTACAGCATCATTTGATAATGCACAGAAAAGACATGTCATCGAACCTTGTTCTACTGTTTTGCCAATTACAGAAAGTAATTGAAATAGAATTCGTTTTATGAGAGATCTATTGTGATTAATATTTGTGCTCATAATTGTACCGGGATGCAAAGAATAAGCTTTAACACCATAACGACGTGTTAATTCACTTGCATGATAGATTTGTGCTAATTTTGATGATGCATACGCCGCTGAAGCACTGTATTTGTTTTTCAATTTTGAAAAGGTATAATCGATTCCTGTTGATGGAACCATATGATGAACTAAACTACTAACATTTATAATGCGACCATTAGTCAATCGTGATAATAAAAGTTGAGTCAAATAAAAATGACCAACTAAAAGGAGAAAAATAAATTTCTATGCAAAAAAATAACAGAAACGCTTCACTAACTATGATTTGTACCGAACTGTTTTTCGATTCCATCAGCTGTTAACGAGTACGTTGCTGGTACAGTACTAGCATTGTTCAGTAAGATATCAACACGTTCAATTTTTTCGGCAAAGTTTTTCACATTCGTTAAACTTGATAAATCAAGATCATATCCAATTACAGTTCCACCATATGACTCATCAGATAATTCTTTAGCTACTCGTTCTGCGCGCTCTTGACCTCGAACGCCAATAATAACACAAGTACCGAGTTTTGCAAATCGAAGAGCACAAGCACGACCGATACCTGTAGCTGCACCAGTGACAATAACAATTTGATTGTGAAGGTTCCTGGTTGGCAAGTAATAACGACCGGCAGCTAAACTATGATTTATTAGACCGACAAGTATAATATAAAAACATGACCAAAATATTGTTAATGGCCATGCATGAAGAAGAAGACGAACAATTATAGAACCAATCAAATTAATACATAAAAAAATAGTTGAATGAATTTCAGGTTCAAGAAACATGGGATGCAACGGCATATGAGTGTTGATGTTAACACTTAAACGTTGAATATATATATATATATATTCTGTAAATACGCGTGTATTTTATCTTTTGTTCGTTTGCTTCACTCAGAAGTAATATTACTAGCCTCCACCTTATCAAACAAGTTTATTTTTTTTATGAAATTTGCTTTTCTTTCACTGAATACTAACCTGTAGTGCATGCAACAAAAAAATAACACCATAACTCCTATGACAAATTTCTTTTTAGTAAACGTTGATAACTATGGTCTAAGTTCAAAGCTTATTTATAATGCATTAAAAATATAACTTTTAACACAAAAAAAAACAACTGATCAATTTTATTTATAGAAAACACAATTCATATCTCACTTTACCGATGAGATAAAAACGAGTCCTATGACGTAACTTTATATGCATAGACATTTTTAATACACAAAAAAAAAAAGAGAACTTTGAGTATCAATTTTGATCAATGTTAAAAGACAAAGTTTGATTTTTACAGATCTTATTGAAAAATAACATGCTTCAGAGAAATGTAATGCAATCTCATATATTCATGTCGACTACAATGGGTAGACTTGCGATAGATCATGAACGAAGAACTAGCACTGGTGACCAGTTTTTCATCTCAAAAGAACTATATCCTAGTAACAACTCTTTCTGTGAGAGACCTGAACTAATGATGATATGGAATCATATCAATTTTGAAATGAAATATGGCCTTATTAAATCATCGTTCACATTCATTAATATACTTAGGATAATTAATATTTTTAAAACAAGTAGTGTATCAAACAAAATTTTTGTTTTATGCAATGTATTTTCAGTCAAATAATGATAGCATGGTTGCTAACGAAAAAAGGTTGGATAAGAAATTCAAAAAGAAAAATCAAATTTCAATTCAAAGTAAAAATCGATTTGTTGATAGAACTTCATCAGTACTAGAAAATGGAGCTTCCATTTAAATACCGGCAAGAGTTGTATCTAACAAAAATAAATATTAGAGCGCACTCAAAAGAAATTTTATATTTTTACCAACGAATAATCGTGTCGTTAATTGAGAGCCACCAGGTGCACTTAGTAAATGAACCTAACTATGAAGTTTTTATTGATCATAAGTTATAGTGTTTGCAATCATTTAGAAAGAAATTGACCATCTTTAACTAAGTCTATATTTTATTTGATTGCATTATTTTAGTCATGAAAATAAATCATTATAGAAATATTCAATGATGTTTAAGAGAGAGATTTCTGAAAATAATCCGCATGATTATGAAAGAACTCATCTTTATATAAAGTAGAACGCGAACTCCTAAAAAAAACATCAATTTTGATTACAAATATCTGTCATATTGTCATAGACAAACATGTTCTAAAAGATACTTCTGGTTCAACATTCAAATACATAACTAAGTATATCCTGTATCAAATAAGTTTCACAAGGAAATTTTATGGATGAACTGCCAACGAGAAGATTTTGAAAAATCAAATGCAATCATATTTGGCTCACAGATATTCGTGATAAAAAATTAACATTTAAGAATATCTGCTTGAATTTCACCATATCCTGAGTAAAAGAACGGACTCCTCAATTTCTCATTATCATTACTAAAATAGCTCTAAGCAGCATAACAATGACAAAAAATGCGCTCTTATTCGTTGTAAGATTAAGCACGTAGACTATACGCTCATTCATTAGTTTACTCAAGATTTTGAACTTTTTTTTAGGTGAAGATTTGACAAAGTAACTTTGATTAAGTCTTCTCGAATCTGAGAAAGATCTATTCGAATTTTAAAAGAAAAACATTCTTCCCCAAGTCTGTACAAAAGAAAATGTCGGTATGGTATGCATCCGATCGAGAACTTCGTAAGGTCCTTAAAACATTATTTCAGTATGAGTCGACTGCTTATTATTGTAGAATCAGATCAAAAATATATTGACCTGATATTTGTTTTTATCCGTTTGCAGTGGTTTATAAAAGCAATTAACTTCGTTAAATTCATAAAAGCAATATGTTTTGCAACACATCGATACGTAAGAGGAATATTTGTAATATCGATCAATAGTAAGATGAGTAGAAAAAACTCTAATAAAATGTCTAGGATAACCCTTATTGAACTATTTTAACATATAATATCATAACTAATTTAGAATAATCTTCAGTTTCCTACACAACTTTTAGTTTTTGATAAATTCACTTCAACAGTTACTTTCTATCAAAGTTGTTTTTCTTTATTTTAAAATGTATTAAAACTTATTTCTATCTGAAAAAAAATATAATTAATTATCACTGTAAAAATTACACAAAACATAAAAAAATTATTCATTATACAATAAAATAAAATAAAATAGATAATCAAATGACTGATATATCACTCGGAAAACATTTTTGCAAATTTTTGATCACGGGAGAATTTGATTTAAGCTGGAGGTGTTTGCTTGAGGAATGCAAAATCACTAAGACAAGAAAAATCCATCAAAAACAGAAGATTAGATCAATTGAATTTTACCTGACAATTTCTTCAAACTTTGGATACGAATATATATGATTATGACCACAACCGGCTGAACGTGGAACTGTCACAAAACGTACTGGAGGGAAATTCTGATCACGATGCTGTTTGACATAGTCTTGAAGCTGACAATAAAACATAGATAAATAGTTTTCAAGATTATTAGTAACTTACTAATTCTAAATGGAAATAAGGAATGACAGTATCATCTTCTGCATGTATTACAACAATGGGTAATGGAAGAGATGAAATTCTAAAATAAATGAATTAATATTTTATTTTCCAAAATTTTAAATTCTTACATTTCATTATTTGGAAAATCGAGTTTTACTGTTGCAAGAGAATCAAGTGCTGCTTGCATGAAATATGGATTAATATTCAATATCTATAAAAAGAAAACTATGATTCGAAACGTAAACATATATTGAAAAAAAAAGCATACTCGTGTCAGCGGATATGAAACAAATGCTTGTAACGTATTATAAAATGGTGCTTCAAGTACAAGACCTGACGGTTTTTTAAAATCTAGAACATTTATTAACAGAAAAGAAGCATATAAATACAAATAAAGTTATATCTTTATACCAGTATGATTTTGAAATAGATAATGCATCGTCCATGATGCCACACCAGTACCCATTGAATGTCCCCATATTGTTACTGGATTGTTTGGACAAGCTTTGCGAATTACTTTGAATACATGTAATACATCATCAACAACACCCTTCACACTTGGCATACCAGTTGAATCACCATAACCACGATAATCAAGTACAACTATATGATTACCAAAGTTAGTCATCATTCGATAATGATTTGCTCGATAATGTGTTGCTCTAAAATGTTTTTTTTTATAGCTCCTATCATATTCTTTTCATTATAATTTACCTGGTTCCATCTTGTCCATGCAGATACATAATTATTGGTTGATCATCAGATTTTACATATTGTTTTAAATAATCATCAAGAGTTGGTAAATCATGACTAGTTTCAATTGCTGACGGTAGTACATACCTGAAAAGCAAAACAAATATTTTTAGAAGAAAAAACACAAATATTAATTTAGTAAAATTAGTTCTATAAAATAAGTGCTAGTTAATATAGATTAAAATCTTTCTTCATGTGTCCATCTGTGCATAGTGTGTAATGATTAACAATCGCGGCACACATAAGAAAGGATCATGAATAAATCGTATATGTGTAAAAGAAAAAAAGCATTGTTTAATAGCAACTACAATACTCAGTGTTATATATCGTCGTTATTATGCGAATGAAAAACACCATCAGACCATGTCAAAAAGACTTGGGCTATCTTTGATATACATAAAAAAAACGTTGAATAAATTAATTTTTAGAAAGAAGATTAATAAAAAAAGAGAAGCTGTAAACTCGCTAATGATGATGATGATCTCAATAAAGTGAGCACTCTCGGTGGTGGCTTCATTAGATAGTTTTTATTGTAATATGAACATGACGTCTATCATCGAGTTAAGATCTTCATATTAGACGTCTATCTGGTGCTCTATGAATACTTAACTGATGTAACTTTTGAAAACCATTTCTAAAACACCCTCAGCCTGTCAATCAACTGCAATTGATACATTTTCTGAAATTGTTTTTTCTTATAAAAGAATTGAAGTTCTGTGGGATTTTTCTCACTGTTCTAACAATATCGAAGAGTGATTATGTTACTCTCATTCGTAGCGATTTCACTAATATTTCTTCTGTATATATATATATATGACATATGTGTAAGCATGAGGAATACAAACGTTTGATCCGTACGATTCCATATTATTTTCTCCGGATAAATTGCATTTCGTTATAAATATTAATTTTTCTTTTGATTCTAAATCCTGCACATTAATAGTTTCAAATAAAAAAAACTTGAATTGAATTTTTGAAAACGTTTATGGAAATCTTAGTATTCCTCAGTAAACTTTTTATTTGTGGTACTACAAATGACAGAGTGAGTTTCTATCTACATTTATGAGTATCTACATTAAATATCTTAATTTTGGTTTTCTATTTGTTATTTCTACTTTTCAAATTTTTCAGATCTGCTCGATAAAATCTCACTAAATATTTTGCATATTTACATTTCTAAACTAGATATGAGCAAGATCATGCCAATTACCACCAAAACTAAATATAGTTGATCTCTTTAATTTCTAATCTACATAGACTTTCTTTCTGTTATAAACAATATAAACTTACCAAATTCCAATTTTAACATCAGGCTCTATTTGTTCATAAACATTAATTCCATTTAAACTAAATGAATCTAATTTAGTTAAATCGATCCATGGATAATAACGAGCTAAACAAAAACAAACTCAGTATAAAAATAAATAAAAGAAAAACATTTTTACACCAAGTTTGAAAAAACATTTTCGTTAAAATAAAGTCACCATGCAATTGAAGTAAAAATGGAGTTAATGCAATTAATCCAACCAATACAAAACTAATACCAAAAAGCAATCGTTTTAAGCTAAAAAGCAAGAAATAATAAAATAACTCGTACATGCAGAAGGATTTTCTTACACTTTTCTCAATAGTGATGGTTTAATTTTTTTCACGATGATGATTTCCTCGTCGTCGTCTATGAAAACTTCTTTCTTTATTTTTTTCGAAGCCATTTATCTGCAATAAAAAGAAATACTTATTGCATAAACCATGTAAAATGTCATGCAACAAATAAGTAAGAGATTCATGACGAGTGGAAAAGAATCCTTTTATAGAAAAACAAACACGTCAGAAAATCATTTTTCAATTGCTTTTAATATGACATTAGGAACATCAAAGGTTTGATTATCACATATGACTATATCATAAACATTTTTATAAACTTCTAATTTTGCTGGTGTACTCTGATTTAAATAGCCAATTCTAAGTATTTGTTTTAAATTTTTCATTCCGCCAATCATTCCAACATCGCCAAGTGTATCACCTAAAAGAATAACATTGGGCCGGGTGAGAATTGTTTGAAAATAAGACGTATCATGAATTTCATGCTCGTTTTTATTAAATGAATGAATTAATCTTTCACTAAATCCTTTCAATTTTCCATCATTATCATATTGAATAAAATTTGAAACAATATGTGATGATTCATGATTGTGTCTAAATTCAGGAATTTCTTTTTCAAGAAAAATTTCAATAATATCACCTAAAAATTTCAAATGAAAATAAATACAAATGAAATAATATTTTTACCTAAACCAGCTGAAAATATTAGAATAGGTGTTTCACTACGCAATAAATCAATCATAAATTCTTGAACACCTGCCTTCAATTCCATGCTTGATTCATGAACAAGTTTACGCATTACCGATTTAGTCAGATTTGATAAAACAAATAGACTTTGTGCTGAACGCCACCATTCAATCATGTACGGCAGTTTTTCTGATATATCCATGTGAACGTCTATTTCAATTGGATGATATTTTAATCGTAATTCTTCAGCTTTTTGAGAAAGTAATGAACCATCGGGTAGCTAAAAACTAATATTTTTATTATCAATTCTTGGCTAGATTTCAATAAAATAACTGTGAATATCTATCTGTTCAAGTTACAGTTCTTTAAAGTGCATTAAATTCATAAACAATGTCGTTTAAATCGCTTATATTTTTCTCATCCGTCATTTTTATAATTCTTTCTTATGAAAATGGCTTTTCTCAAAGAGAAAAAAAAACATCGAAGTTTTTGATCAGATCTATTAAGATGTTTCAAAGTTCTCAAGCATTTGTTAGTTAAGAAATCGATATAATATGAGTGTCGTCTTAAGTACAAATGAAATGCAAGTAAACAAATTCTATACAACTAAATTCTTACTGATATTTGATCATTCGATTCAATAACGCCGAAGGTTGATGGTAAAATGACTCCGTTTTTTTCGTACATCGTTAATGTAAAGTCAAAATCTGCCACCACGTGTAACATTTGTCGTCCTTCACTAATTAATGAACGAACTGTTTGCTCTACAGCAGCACGTTTATCATCACGAATATGAACATGAGAGTTTTCACTTAAAAGTTTCTCAACAAGATTCATTTTGTTTTTATATCTAAAAATAAAAATAAGTTTCACAGAAAAAGCAAAACTGAGAAAAAATTTTAGCGTACTAAATAAAATTAAAATAAAAGATATAATTTACAAAGCTGTCGTGATAGCAATAGTTTGATTATCACTGCTTAGAGATTTCTTTGATGCAAGCACTGAAAGTAACGCTGTTCGATAAATTTCATAAAGTTGTACTCGAGCTAAATTTTCATTTTTATATAATCTACTCATCATCGTATAAAATGTGTCAAGTTCAGAAAAATTAAACAACTCCCATTGAAGAAGAATATCGTTGGATGATGATGCTTGAGAATAAACACGTAAAAATGATGGAACTCGTTGCTTTAATGACGGATTTGCTGGCACAAGAGCTGCTTTGGCTGATTCACGATTTCTTCTGATGAAACTAGGCAGATAGAAAAATCAATAAAATACATTGAAGAAAACATTAAAACAATGATTTGTATTCTATTTACTTAGACTGTCGCTGAGATCTTCTTCGTAGAGGAAAATTTAATTCTTGTTTCTGATTATTCAATTTCGTAGTTTCTATTCCATAATCATTTTCTTCTTCTTCGTCGTCTTCGTCTTCCTCTTCTTTAACTGTATTAGATTTATTTAAATAAGACGTTACTCGACGACGAGTTTGCTCATTAGATCGATTAGCTTCTTCAACACATTTTCTAATTAAAAAGAATTTTCTCATTCAAAATTATGCGCACTGTATCTTTTCCTACTTGACAGGCTCACTGAAAGCTTTACGTTTTTGTTTTTGACGTCGATTTTTTTCAGCATCTTTACCATAAAGTAAACGTGAAAATTCATGATCAAAGCCTATTGACGGTTTAGTATTATTATTATTATTATCATCATCCACACTATTGACAATATTTGGTTGTTGACTAGATGCTAATTGTGAAGATTCTGCATTTGGCGTTGGTGATTGATAACGTGGAGGTGGTGGTCGAATAAAATTATTACTTATTGAATTATTCATAGTTGAAGTGAACGAAGAAGTAGAATTTGAAAGCACGAAAGATGAATTCCCTGTTAATAGATGTGGAGATGTTGATGTTCCAGAATAAACATTTTCAACCTTGGATGACGGAACAGATGGATGAATATGATGTTGAACTGGATTAGTTACTAATTAAATGAAAGAAAAAACTTATTATTTTTTTATTAGAAGAGATAGTTTTATTCGTTGAAAGTCTTTTTTTCAAATTAGAAATGTTTCGGATTCATTCACACTACAGGATACAGACAAGGAGGAACCATTGTACACTCTAGGGTAGAGTAAGTGCTAGATAATCCTCCACAGTCAGAATAGAGAATACAACAACAAAAACGGTTACCCTTCACATTTCTACTTGGGACTAAAATAATACAGATTAGAATTCAAATCCACTGCTGTATTTTTCAAAATATACAGATTTTAATTATTGATGATAAATTGTAGTCATCTTATAGAATGAATTGTACTAATGAAAGATATTAGTTCATATGCACAAAATGGTTCACATACCTAATGAAGTTGTTCGATGACCATAAGTTATACTGGATGAATAGGAAGGTGGGGGTGGTCGTGTTCTGTTTTGCTCATTTAACATCAATTGTGGAGAAGGATTATCTTGATTAGTTTGGAAAGAATTCCATTTTGGCACAGAAGAACTCATGTAAAAACTTGCAACAGTTTTATTAGGATAAACAGAAGATGGCGAATCAGTTTCTGTATTTCTTGATAATTTGACTTTCGAATAATGCAGAGCAAGAATTTCATCAACAGTTAATGATGGTTTTTCTATTTCTTTCTCATCGGTTTTCATTTCTCCAGTAACATTCTGTTGTTCAAGTAGTTGTTCAAGCGATGATGAATAATATAATCGTTCTCTATGTGTTTGATGTTTTGTAGAACCTTTTGATGTTGTTGCATTTGAATTTGCATTATTTTGTTTTACAAACGATATTAATGTTTTATCATATTTTTCTTCATTATCTTTTTTTATTTGATAAGAACTTGATTTATCTTCTAGCACTTGTTCAGGTACAGACGATATTGTTGCTTGTCGTAATTGACCAAATGTAATTGATTGCGATTTATATTCAGTATGCGAGGATGTTATTCGTACTTTCGAAGAATCATCATTAGATTTTCTAATTGTTTCAAGCATAGTAGCTATACGTCTATGAAATAGTTTAGAATGAGTACGTGGTGACTCAACTGATTGGATTTCATTTGAGATTCGATCATCTTGAGAAGATCTATTTGAGACAACTTCGTTTTCATCACTCATTGTTGACGAAGATGCAAGTAATTCAGCCATTTTTGCATTAAATCGATTATCATTAGCTCTCGAAGGAAAAACTATGTTGTTAAGAATAAAAAAGAGAAGTCAGAAAAAACAAATATGCGATGATTGACAAATTTCTGCAAACCTGATCCTGGTGGTGGAACATTTCTTGGGATAAATTTTCCTTGAATACTATTCTGTAAAGTAACTTGCTTTTTTTTTGGCATATCTAAAACTACACAAATGTTCCTGTTTATCTTCTTCTTATTTTATTCGTTCTCTAGTTCTTTCATCACGAATATAAAAACAAAACAAAAAAAACAACAAGAAAAAGTTCACGTTATTTTTTAGAGCTTCTTGTTTAAGCTTTAACAGCATATATACGTTGTGGAAAAGCCCATTGTCGTCGCTGAACTTTTCTTAATTGAACAGAATTTTCTTTTGGTGTAAATAAACGTCGGATAGCACGTGTTTTACGTTTACGCAAATCTTTTGGTTTATATTTTTTTCCATGATATAATTTTCTCAAATTGTCTTTTGTTGTTTGATTTCGAACGATGAGTACGCGTGCAATTGATTTACGTACATTACGAATTTTGCCTAATTTCTGTGCGCCACCACTACCTGTGACTTTTCCAACACGTAATGTATTTAGTTCTTGACGTAAATCACTTAATTGTTTTTGAACTTCATCTGAAAAAGAATTAAATTTTGTTTCTTGTTCATATTTATAAGATAAATATTTTTACCTGGTTTTTTACCACGAAGTTGGGAACATTTAATTCGTGTCATTGTTGTTAATTTTGTTTTCTATGAGAAAATATAATCTGAAATAGAATAATTCAGTATAATAAACATAAACTATCGTATTTCAACGTTAAAAATATAGTTAGTTGTTTATACTACGTTTATGTTCGCTGGATACGTACGAGACGTAAATCATGAAGCGAGAAAAAAAATATCAATCGATAGATGGTACTAGAATATTTACTTCGTTCTGAATGGTTCATTTTAACGAAGAGGATAAAATAACAAAAACAAATAACCAAGAGTGGCAAAGAAGAAAATTGTTAAACTAAATGTGTTTGATCGAAATAGTAAATGAAAAACATCGGTAAAGAATTTGTATTTTCTTTTTAAAATAGTAAATAGAAAATACTGATGAAAAATCAATCGTTCGAGTTGGATGATTTTCATTTCATTGATAGATATATTCGAGTAAATATTTATGTTACAGAATTAATACCATGTTTGATAAAATATTTCATATTATCAGATCGTACACGGAAAATAACACGTCATTACTCACTGTAACATCAACATGTATATAAACTATTGCTGTTAACTCGTGGTAACTAAGATGATATTTGAAAATTGGACCGTCAAGGAATTTCTATAGTCGAAACACCATTAGAGTATAGATCTCATTAAAAGAAAACAATTAACATAGATTTCTGAAATATGACTGAATCTAGTTCATGTTAACTGTAGTAATCCAGAGTTATTGGTATTTTTGTGGTGAAAGCTTTCTTTTTTACATTATATCTAAATAAACATTTCGTTGTAAATAGAAAAAAATTTTCTTTCATTTGATTGTAAACTAGTTGCAAATAATTAAAATGAATCCTATGAAATTGAAAATTCAATAAATCTAAAGAGTCTTGCAAATTTTCTAAAAAACTATTCTTATAGATTTATAGTACAAATGAATCTTCTGCTAAAATATTTTGATTCACTATATTTTAATGACTTGAATCGTTAATATTTTGATTCTTCTAGAAAAATTATGATAAATATTTTCTCATACATTTTTTTTTCGAATTGTGATCTCTATTTTTATTATCGTTTAGTGTTCAACATCATCAATAACAGTCCATGAATATAAAATCGATGGTCCATCAAAGTGAACTCATAAAAGATTAAGCGAAAATTGATACAGAAATAGTATTATCAAAAGATGCTATGTTAACAGTTGCTTTTTACAGATCTAAAATTAGATGTTTACCTTGACCGGCTGCGATCAAATATATATAAATTTATTTATATATTGTAGATCTTTTTAAATTGACCTCCTTTTGATTTTTATCTAGTCGGCGATACTGTAAGTATATTTGTATGTCACACAAATTAGAATTGAGTTTTCTTTGTCATTTTAACCTATAGGTAACGATTAGATAGAGTTTTTCTATTGTTACATATTATGACTGTTACTATTGTTTAGTGTACGACATCTATGCATGGCCTTGAATTAGAATTTCTTAGAGATAAATTTCAACTAGGCATTGACCCTTGCATAGAGCTTGTATTGAATTATTAAGGAGTAAAATGTTTTGATATTAGTTTAGGTTCAGAATGTTTAATGGCATATATAGTTTATTTAGTTAGCCCACATGCTAAAGCTATTCATATTGACCATATATAAGTACTTGTGGATAAGTCAATTAAAAATTGATAGATGACTTGTTACATCTATTGAAAAAAATGATTTTAATCAAAAAATGATAAAAAATCAATCGATCATTTGATGAGCGAAGTTCTAGTAACAGATAAAAAATCTTAGTGTGGAACTTCACTAGAACGAAAGAAAAATATAAATGAAATTACATTATATAAATTGAAATATTTGTTTTCTTTGTGGGATACAATAATTTAACTTAGCATATTTTTGTATAATTTTAGATCGATATTCTATTGTTGCCATGTTATCAAAGCGTATTTTCGCTTCATTAATTTCGACACCGTCATGTCGTTTCATTCAAACAAGTGCTATACTTAGTTCAAGTCAACAACAGAATAATCAAACAACTTATGATAAATCAATTTATGACTCAACACGAAAAAATTTATATATCAACCGTGAAACACGTGTAATTTGCCAAGGTTTTACTGGTAAACAGGGTACATTTCATTCACAACAAGCACTCGAATATGGAACAAAATTAGTGGGCGGTGTTAGTCCAAAAAAAGCTGGCACTAAACATTTAGGTTTACCCGTTTTTAAAAATGTGCATGAGGCCATGAAAGAGACTGGTGCAACTGCTACAGTTATTTATGTTCCACCTCCAGGTGCTGCTGAAGCTATTCTCGAAGCAATTGATGCTGGCATTGGTTTAATCGTATGCATTACAGAAGGTATTCCACAACACGATATGGTTAAAGTTAAACATCAACTTGTACGACAAAACAAATCTCGTCTTGTTGGACCCAATTGCCCAGGTGTCATTGGTAAGTGTCATACAATTATTGAAAATAAATTTTTGATCGTAATTTCAATTTTAAGCTCCTGGACAATCCAAAATTGGAATTATGCCAGGTCATATACATCGACCTGGTCCAATCGGTATTGTCTCACGTAGTGGTACATTGACGTATGAAGCTGTACATCAAACAAGTCAAGTTGGTCTTGGTCAATCATTATGTGTTGGTATTGGTGGTGATCCATTTAATGGTACCGACTTCATCGATTGTCTTGATTTATTCTTAAAAGATCCAGCAACAACCGGTATTATTCTTATTGGTGAAATTGGAGGTAATGCTGAAGAAGCTGCTGCTGAATATCTTAAACAAACGAATACTGGTGCAAACGCCAAACCTGTTGTTGCTTTTATTGCTGGACAAACAGCTCCACCAGGTCGTCGTATGGGCCATGCTGGTGCCATTATCAGTGGTAAATCAGGTGGTGCTGAAAGTAAAATTGAAGCATTGAAAGATGCAAAAGTTAACGTTAGTGATTCTCCAGCTAAAATGGGTCAATTAATGTACAAGTTAATGAAAGGTGAAGATCATCCAATAAGTCGAAAATAAGCACAGTGAGTGCGATAGCTCATCTAAAGCTCGCACATTAGCTATTTTAGAAAAAAATTTACATTCATTTTGCGATTTTGCTCTCTTGTTCCTTATATCTCTAGTGTTTTTTTTTGTTTGTCGGCGTAAAAGAATAGAATTTTTGACACTAATATCATGCAGCACTTTATTTGCCAAGTTTCTCTTTTGTCCTATAAAATGAACGGATTGATTTCCGAATCTATATATAAATAGAATACGTATCATTTTCTTTGTACTGATGTGATAGAAAGCAAAGACAACAGCAGCAACAACATTCAATAACATAGTAGAAGAATAGACATTGCTCTTCATCGACATCATCATATTACTATTGTCTTCACTATCGTATGTTATGCTGTTATAAATCATGATGATGATGACGACGATAATCAACAACAAAAAAGGCTTTTTTGATATCGATATATTCTTATTTCATGTTTGTCATTGACTATTGTAGATCAGAAAGAAAAAGAGACTTTTCAAAATTTAGATAAAATTGATTCGAAAGATGTTTTTTGGTTCCTTGAAAAGAACTTATTTGAAGAGGAAGGTTTTTTTCTTTCATGTTCTTGTGACTAAAGTTTATTCGAATATAATATCATGTTTTAAACCTATCGGAAAGTCGTGAGTAAAGTGTTAAAAATTAACAGAATGAAGAATTCGTCATTCATTTGTTAAAAATCACTAAAAAAGATATAAATTACTTCGATTGAATTTCAAGTTAAATTGCAGTCCAGCATTACAATGAAAAATGCTTAGAATCCTACATCCACTAACCAAAAGTCAAAAATTGTCCTATTCAATGCTACTAATATTTTTACAGCGTACATTAGTTCAATAGTAGCAAACGAACAACTTCTTATTAGGAAATTTCAGGATCATTTCTGATCAGATAAATATTAACAATTAAACGATTTCATATATTTACATCCATATAAATGATTATAAATTGAAGCATTACTTCTGTGGGCAATCACTCGCGGAGAGGCCCTTATATGATACAATATATTCTACAAGAATTTTGATATAAATGACAGTAAGAAGCTAAAAAAAAATTATTTCTGAGAGAATAATCATGATCATTAACTAATTGTTTTAAAAGTGCTAATATTTAACGAACAGATAAATCTACTATGATAATCGTTTGTATTCAACAAAACAGATATCTGTATAAAAACACACTGAATAACTGGACAAAAAACAAACAATTTTATCCGCGCTTCGTGTGTTAATATACTAAATCGAAAGAAGTATTACTATAATAGTAAAATGAGATATCTAATATCACTTATGCATAATCATTGTCAACATAAACCTTTGCTGATGAAATTATTTTTGAACAAAACATCAAATGATTATTGAAACAAACTTGAAAAACAGTTTGTAACTAAATAGCTACCTCTAGCTCTTCTCGATATTCATTTTTTTCAGATCAAACTCTCATGGCTTCTAAATATTCATCAATAGATTCTACAGAAAATATATCCGAATCTGTATCATCATCGCCTAGTATAAAAGATGATTTCTTCAATCAACTTCTGATGTGTGGCATATGTCTTTCTCGTATGACATCTCCGTGTTGTCTGCCTTGTGCACATTCATTTTGTCGTCCATGTCTACTTGATTATGCTCGTAATAACGATAAAAATACAACAGTACCGAATTATTTCATTCTTTGTCCCTATTGTAAATATCAACTTAATTTTCATTCATATGAACATTTGGGTGCAATGCTAATTATTAATCCTGTACTTAAACAACTTTGTGAAGCATTAGATACATCAAAATTGAATCTTGGTCAAGGACAGCAAACTCAATCGAATGCAATGCATCAAGCACGTTGTCATACATGTGGTCTATTGAAAATGTTAAAAATATGTAAACATTGTCATTTCATGCTTTGTGAAACATGTCGACGAGAACATCTATTGGATGTTCATCGTGAAAGTAAATTACAATTAGATTTATTTGAAACACGTATTAATTTAATCAATAAAAAACGATTGGAAATGAATAAAATATTTGAAGAATACGATGATATCCGACAACAAATTCAAAATTATGCTGAACGTTTTAAAAATCAAATTGAACAACAACGTGATCAAGCTTTACAAGTATTAAATGAACGAAAAAATTCAAGTGATAAAGCCTTTTGGAAAGAAGTCGATTTTGATAATAGTGAAAAATTTGAAGATTTTGTTTTATTCATTCAAACAGCTCAAAAGAAACTATCAGCTAAACATATTACTGATAAAGATCTTTTGGATTTATCAGATAGTTTACGAAGCATACCTGATATAAATGATAACGCTATTGAATTAATACCATTTGTACCATTATCAGTAGAACTTGATGAAATATTTTCAACGAAACAATTTATTAACGTATGCGATAATCAAGGTTCTCAGAATAAGAACGAGAAGCCTACTAATCAAAATGAACAAGCAGATTGCAATAGTTCATAAATTTGGTTTTGATTTGTTTTTTGTTTTGTGCATGTTTTTACTGGATTGTTTTCTTCTGAAGACTATCAAAAGTGCATTGAATAAAAGAGACAGGTGCATTATAATCGGCAAATGTGCCTCTTACTAAATATGGTAATATTAATAAAAACAACATTGACAATTTTATGCTTTCTAGTTTACTAAGTAAACTAGGTACAGACGCTACATTGTAAATAAATGAAATACATAAGAGTCATTTGATGGAAGAGCTAAACTTATTGCACGTCATTTTTATGTATTCCTTTTTGGATCGAAATATGAATGAACCCGTGAAAAAAGTCGTACTATAATAATGATCTATTTTTGATACTCATTCTTTAAACATTTATTTGATGTTATTAATAAATATTAAATCTGAATATCAGTAATGTTGCTAAAATTCAATTGTTTCTCTAATTTTACATGTGTACAATCATAAAGCCACATCAATCTTGGCATATGAAAAACGCAATAAAACTAAAATTTTTATTGTTTTATTAGTCAATAATCATCTCCGTAGAGTTCATCCTCAATATTGATGTAGAACTTGAAGGTGCTCCATGAATAAGACGTGTGCAATTCTGTAATATGAACTGTTTAATCAAATAGAATTCAATTGTTTGATAAATTATATCGGCCATCTCGATGTGAAACTTGGTCAAAACAACTCTGACAATCTATACAAAGTTTTGTTGATCTTGAATTTCTCTTACGATAATCAGTATAAATACAGGATAAGAACACTTGAAATCCGAAAATGAAAATCTATGTCTTTTGATTGTATATTGGGTCATTCTCACTCGAAATAAATGGTCTATCTAATATGGAAAAATATTCAACGTCACTAGTTCTCCATAAACTATTCCCAAATGTGTAGGATTGCTTCGATGAATATTAAATTTCGATAAGAATCAGGCAAGCTAACAAGAAGTCGAAAAGATATCAATGATTATACATAGTTCAATGAAATAAAAGATATTTCATATAGACATGGAATAATTCGTAATTGTATTTGTCTACATAATTTTCGAAGACACATAATTCACACATTGAATCATACATTCATGATTGGTACTTTTTTCTTGTACTAAATGTATTATCATCATGAGAAGTTTTTCTTCAATTTGGAAAAATACTATAATTAATACATTTGTTTTTATATTAAAACTTACTATAGTATGAAATAATTAGTGTAAGTTTTGTTGGTTTATATACGACTACGATTGATCGTAAACTATTGGGACTTCATGTTGTATCCAAGTGTACGTTCAGTCAATAGTTACAAGTGAAGCAAAAAAAAGTCTATCGCGATAAAATATAATAAGCATTTATCTCGAGAATGATCGATAATAATGTTTTATTTTTATCATAGAGACATAGTAATGATGAATATCTACTAATATTCATTTGACAACGAAAACGAATTATTTCGTTTCGCAATAGTTTTCTTCTGAATGCATCATCCTGCTACAGAATCATACAAAGAATGTTAATCAAGAATTAAAGAATAGCATTATCCATATTATATTCTCTTCCAACAAGAAATTTACAGAGATGTTTCTGATTTGAAATACTCAGTCCATCGTTTATAGTTATCATATAGTTTATGATGATTCTATGTGTATGCTATTGTTTTGAGATAAGTTCATGATGCTGCAAAATATATTAATGTTTAAAAAAAACTCAAATCTAAATAAAAAGTGAAACTCATTGAAAACTATGAAATTAATTTAGATTCAAGAACAAGAAATACTATCGATTACATTTGCAAGTACTGAATGAATTTCATTTCTCTTTCGTATAATACTATACCAATACGAATTATGTCATATGTGAAGGTGGGTGTTGGGATATAAAAAAAACTTTCGAATACAGCCGAAAGACATTTTAATACTTTCAATGAAGTTTTCTAATTACAATAGGCTAATCGCCCCGAAAACATAACATCATTTCCTCTGATTTATTTAAAAAAAATTATTGATCATTATATCCGATAGATTTCTCAGGCCATTATTAATAATAAAAAATGATTTGATCCACATCTGGCGGGCTATGATCGATTGTCTATCAATGGGAATAAATGTTGTTAAAGTCTGTGAATTCCATCAATAACTATAGGTAAAGGCGATTTCATCGGCTATGATTTTATTATAGCAAAAAAACATTTCACACCTTCTTTAATAGACATATTTTTCTCCGATCGAAGAATTGCAAAAACAAAAGAAAAATTTACTTTCTATTACAAATTTTCTCTTCCTTAAAAAAATGTCAATTTACAACTACTGTTAACACTATAAAATTGATTAATAATTTTTACCTTGTGATTTTCTTCGAAGAATGAAAAATTAGAGTCTGCAGTATTCCTATTTTTACCTATGAATATCAAAATCTAATTCACTATCTTCATTATTACTTGAAAACGAATTAAGTACCATTCGGAATATTACTGCTAGTAATCAAATGAAGAAAATGAGAATTTGACTTTCATTATTCTCAAGGCAATATGTGTCATTATCAAAATATACTGTTTTTGAGCTTCTGTGTCCTTTGACATATACCTCACAAATTATAATTGTATTTTTCACCGACCATTTACGCATACTTCTATGATTGTTCTTGTTCCACTATTTAAATTTTCTTCGCTAAAGAGGCTATCTCTTCGTATTCACTTGTAAATCGTTGTCTTTTGTCTCAAATTTCGTCTTCTTGTTTGGCCTCAATGTCTGATCATATATGTATATATAAATATATATAAATTCACATTTGAAGTTTCATTATTGACTCTGTTGATGTCACATAATGAAATATACCACTTAACTTGAAGAAAAATTATTTTAATGTTAGCTTATTTTGTTTTTTGTTTTTGGCTACCATCGACAACCTTTCATTTTTTTTCTTCTATTCTTGTCAACGAAGCCGTTTCAATTTTTTTAAGATTTGTTTGAATGTTGCAGCAACTAAGCAGCCATTCATTCTTTGTCTTTACTTCACTAGAGTTGTCGTATACAAGAAAGAGAGTAAAGAGAGAGAGAAAAAAAATCGAGAAATTTGCTTTTTAAATAAATTTTTTTGTTGGTGGCAAACGACGAGAAAAGAAGAACACGCATAGGTAACCGAATTGAATGATTAGAGACTCCATAGTTGATTTCAAACGCTTTTTTCTTCTAATAAATGACAGAGAATCCCTTCTGTTTTCATTATTGCATGAAAAAATCAGTAGGTGCAAATCTGTTTCATTTTAATAAGAGTGAAATGAAAATCAAATGGAGCCACGTATGTGATTCCACTTATAATTTTTTCTCGTTTGATTTAAATAAAGTTCGATTTCTATTTCTATTTATTTTTCATATTTAGGTTATCATTATTACATGGCTTCCAATCCAGATGAACGAACAGATCCATTTTCTGATCTTGAATATCGTGTCACAAATCCGAAAGTAAGTCAAGATGTCATTAATCGAAATTCTGGAATCAATATAATGAGTAAACAACCTATATCAAAAGCAGTACAACTTAAAGCTGAAAATTATGACCTGTGGTTTCAAAATGAACGTTTAACCGAAGAAAATGGTGCACTAGGTGTTGAATTGGGTAAATTACAAGATAAACACGATAAATTAATGTATTTGGCACGTAATCGTCTGGGCGAAATTCGTTCAAAATATCAACGACTTGAACAAGATAATCAAACATTAAAAACCGAATTAGATCGTTTAGCACGTGAATATGAAACAACAAGAAAAATTGTTGAAGACTATCGTCGTATGGAAGAGCGGTAAAATTAAGAGAAAAAAAAATCATTAAGTAGGAAATACTTCTTTATTTTTGTTCTGTTTTATTTTTTTCTAGATTTAAAACGGCAGATCGAGAAATGCGTTTAATGATTGATACATTAACACGTAATAATGAAGATTTAAAAGGACAAAATCAAGCATTAATAAATGAACTTGAACTATTAAAAGAAAAATATTACATAGCTAAACAAAATTTAGAAAAATCTATGCGAGATGCAACATTACTCAAAGAAGAATTAACTAAAGCTGTTTATGCGAGAGATTCACTTGAAAAAGAAACTGCACGATTGAATGGTAAGGTAAATGAATTAGCTGCTGGAAAAAAAGCTGCCGATGAAAAAGTTGACTTTTTAAATGGTCGAACAAATAATTTACAAGTGGATTTAAGACGGTAAGAAAGAATAAGTATGAACGAATATTATTCATCTATATTTTATATGATTTCAGTTCAGAAGCAAATGCTGCTATGCTACAAGAACGTTTCACATTAGTTAAAAATGAACGTGATGTATTAGATGCTGATAGTAAAAATAAATTAGCATTATTGATGCAAAAATTAAAAGAACTTCAGATACAAAATAAAACAGCTATGGAACAATTACATGGTCAAAGTAAACAATGTGATCATTTGAATAGTGAAAATAAGCAGTTACTTGAATATGTTGTATGTATTAAAAGAAAAAAAAACGACAATGAAACATAATATTGAATGATGATAAAAATAAAATATAATTATATTTTGTTTTTTCTTTATTTCTAGAATGGATATCGTAAAGAAAATGATCTTCTTGCTAAACAACTTGTTTCTGTAAATACAAAACAAAAACGTTTAGCACTTGAACTTGAAAAATTGAAATCTGTCGATGCATTCATGAAAAATGAAGAAGCTATGAAAATGCAAGATGCCTTGATGGGTCTAACAGATCAATTAACACAATTACGCAAAATGCATGCTAATACACTAGGTGAAAATCAACGAATCAAAGAATTATTAATTGAAAAAGATTCTGTTCTAACGAATTTGGGCTATGAACGCCATCAACTACAAGATAAAATGATTAAGAATGAACATACAATTCGACAAATGGAACGCATGTTAGACGGCGGATCCAAGCGAACACCTTTGGAATCTATGAATGGCGCAGGACAAGCTGGATCAACATCAAATGCATATTCATTCGAAAATGTCCTTGAATCATGAGATAATTCTATGTGTGTAACAGAATCATTCTAGACTCTTCTTCTTTTTTTCGTCTTTTCTTTTGGGTACAAATAAAAGAAAATGTGCCTTCACTTTGATGACGGTCTTTCGTAATCATCGAATTTTTTTGCTGGGTTAATATGTGATACTAGAAAAAAAAATCGATAAATTTATGACAATGAATGATTATAATGACAAGGCATCCTACAATGGGAGATAATAATATTGAAACACCTGTGAAATAAGATAAAATTAGGATATAAAAATGAGCCAGAAACGGCTGTTAGAATCAGCTGTCTTCAATTATAGCATAAAATAAGGTAAGTCAATCATGATATGAAAATCAAATCGAGGTTTCGATAGTTAATAATAGCATTTTTGTTTTGTTTTACTTTGTCGATATAGGATGCAATCGGTCTCAATAGTAGCTGTTATTGCACTTGCTTTTGGCTGTGCACTTGCGTACGACGTTAAACTTAACCAACACTGGAAATTATGGAAGGAAACTAATAATAAACGTTATTCAGATATTGAAGAATTTACTCGGTAAGAAATATATAGATTTACATCCAAAGATTTCATATATGAATTATTGTTTAAATTAACTATTTTTTAGTCGAATCGTATGGGAGGCTAACTTGAAAACAGTGAATAATCATAATCTTGAAGCTGATCTTGGTGTTCATACATATTGGCTTGGAATGAATAAATATGGTGATTTGGTAAGATTATCATGTATTTATGAATTGTGACATAGTTATACAAATTTGATGTCCTATTGAAAATAGACCGTCAGTGAATTTGTCCGAATGATGAATGGTTACAATGTTACAATGCGTGCTGAACGTACTGAAAGTCGTCCTGAATTTACACGTAATTCAAATGTTGCATTACCAGATACTGTTGGTACGTACAAAGGATTATCTAAAAAAATCAGTTTTTTTCTCAATTAAATTTTTTTTTGTTTTATAGATTGGCGCGACAAAGGCTATGTTACTGGTATCAAAGATCAAGGCCAATGTGGTTCATGTTGGGCTTTTTCATCAACTGGTGCACTCGAAGGTCAACACTTCAAAGCTACTGGTCAACTTGTTTCGCTTTCAGAACAAAACTTAGTCGATTGCTCACGCAAACAAGGTAACATGGGTTGTAATGGTGGCTTAATGGATCAAGCCTTCGAATACATCAAAGAAAACAATGGTATCGATACCGAAGGTTCATATCCATATGAAGCCATAGACAATCAATGCCGATTCAAGACAGCCAGTGTTGGTGCTACTGATACTGGTTTCACTGATATCAAATCACAAGATGAAGGTTCACTTCAAGAAGCTGTTGCTACTGTAGGTCCAATTTCGGTTGCCATCGATGCTAGTCATGCTTCATTTCAATTGTACAAACGTGGTGGTATGTATTTTCATTTTATTTGTTTGTTTTGTTTTGTTAAATTTTTCAATCTTTCATACGAATTCATTTAGTCTACAACGAACCACTCTGCTCACCAGTTCGACTTGACCATGGTGTTCTTGCCGTTGGTTATGGTACAGACTCTGGCAATGATTATTGGCTCGTTAAAAACAGGTAACTATCATAGATTAGTTTATGAAATATTTCATTAATTATATCTTTTGATTCATTCTAGTTGGGGTGTAGGCTGGGGTGATAGTGGTTACATCAAAATGACACGTAACAAACGTAATCAATGCGGTATTGCTACAGCTGCAAGTTATCCAACTGTTTAAAAACCTGCTTTATATATGTTTTGTTTTTCGCTTGCTTTTGTTTTTTTTCTCTCTACATAATTTGGTTGTTTGGTATTCAAATGATGACAATAATAACATCATGACAATAAAAAAATAAGGAAAGGAAAGGAAAGGAAAAGGAAAATGATTCTACATCTTATTATTCATTCATAGAATAATGCTATAGTTAGCATCAATGCACCGTATACATTATCTATGATTTTCGTTTGTGTTTTCCTTTCAATGTGCATGGAAAACACTTCTAATCAAACTGAGATAGATCTACTTGAAAGACATCTGTATTTTATCAATGATATTGATCAACAACAAAACAGGATATGGTTATGTGTGTATTATGTGAATGGATCGAGTGACTATTGACAGCAATAAAAAAGCACACCAATGAAAAAATAAAAGAACACTTTCTTCTCATCAACAATATGGCAGGCTATCAATACTCTTCCTATTTGGTATTCTTTGAATCTAAGAAGATCCGAACGAATATTGTGTTCTATTACTTTTCATCCTATCACGAAACAGTATTGAATGTACGTTCAAAATAACAGCAACGAGTTAATGGTCACCGAGTGAAAATGAGATCGATAGCAATAATAATAAAAATAAAAATAAAAATAACAACAGTAATTCTACGACTTTTTTTCCTAGTCTATCACATGTAAAACTAATGAATAAAACTTGTGCAGAGAAAATATTAAAGCAACGAGGAGGAAAACTGCTGAATTACGCGAAATTTAGAATCATAAGCGGCATCGGCTTTGAACTATATTTTTCGCCATTTATTCAACAATCTTCAATTCTGCAGCTTGTTCGCTCATCATAATCAAATCAGGGCACTATCTATCATCATATAAGCTTTATAAGAACCAAAAAAAAAACGAGAATGCAGAAAAATAGAGAACACGAGAAAGACAACGCGTAGATTCTTGTCGCATACCCAATAAAATAATAACACTAAATGCAATTATTAATGTAGCGCATGTATCCGACTAACAATAATTTTCGCGACTGGTGAATATTTTATTTATCTCAACTACTTATTAAGTGAAAACAATATTTTTTTCAAATCATGAATAATAACTGGACATTTGATCATGATGATCATGCACCGTTTGGTACCGATGAACATATTAATATAGCGGAATATCGTTCATTATTAATAACAATATTTTTCTTTATGATTGGTTTATTTGGAAATTGTATAATGTTAATTGGTAATGGATATATATTACGTCATTCATCAGGCGGAGAAAAACGTACATTTGAAAATTTTCTTGTTGAAATATCTTTATTTGATTTAATTATATTGACATATCATTTGATCAATTCAATTATACGCTATAAAGCATCGCCAAAAAATGAAAATGATATTATGACTGGTTTAATAAATATATCAACTGTTTGTTGTAAATTATTAACATACATTATACGTGTCTCAATTTTAATGTCACATTGGTTGATTATTTTACTACTTCTTAATCGATTGTTTCTTGTTTATTCGAAATTCTATCGATTTATTGCTATTGTCAATGCTAAATATGCAGTGTAAGTAAATAAAGTACTGATAATTAAGCTGTTGATTTTCTATAGTTTCTATTTCAACGTTGGAACATATTTCTCGATTGTATTATTCATCTGAAATTATCTAGAGCTTAAAAGAAGAATCTTCACTATGATTATTTCAAGTCCATACTAAAATTGTGTAGATATTAAGAACAATGAAATCTTATAAACTTCGAAAATTAGATGTAGATCATTATTTGTATTTTATACTCTACTTTATCACCTATCTGTTAATAGACTGAGAAAATTTTACTCCTTATATGAAAGTTCAGCAAGTTTATATATTTGTGTAAACTTCTATAAGAGTTTTCTTTGAAAAGATGAATTCTTTTTTTCTGTCAATGAAATAAATGAATTCTGTATCCAGGACTTTATTTTTCCGTTCTCATAATGTATTAATAAATATAGTCAGTTTAAACACACAGACACACATAATTAAACATTCCGTACTTATTTGAATTATTTATTTCAAAATAGGCATAAGAAAAAAAATACAAAAACAATTTTGATCTTTATCTTTATCTTTATCTTTATCTTTAAATTTAGTTGTGGTCTATTATTTATATTCACTCTCTTCAATGTACCACCGATCGAATCGATGTCTTACAATGAACCCCTTTCTTTCATACAAAATTCAACAGTAAATCTAACTTATCATCGTCATTGTTTAATGAATGCAGAAATGGTTGATTTACATGAATCAATTTATGCAACAGCAGTTATTCTTAATGTATTTTTCTATACGGGTCTTGGCTTAATGCTAGCAACAGTAATAATATGCATTTTATCAATATTATTATTTCGTAAAGGTACACAAGTATGGAATGAATTGCATTCACACTATTCTCAAACGGAAAATATTTCACTGCGATATGATTCTCCCATAGCTGAGTATCTTCGTACATATAATGCAGCATTTGCACTTGCAATTGTATTTGTATTTTTATCAATACCATGTAAACTCTTACGTTTAATGGTTTTATTTGCATCAAATAGCATTGATGAATATTCATCATCAAATGAAGTTCTTCTCAAAGCTCACGCACATATGCAAACCATAGGTTTAGCATTTGAATTATCACTTTATTCATATAAATTTTTTGTTTTCATTTGTACGAATTATCGATTTCGATGTGCACTAAAATATTTATTAAGATATCAACGTAGTCATGTTATTATGGACCAGAGAATATCAACAGTTACAAATAATAATGAACACAGTCGAATTCATCTAAGTCATTCACAAGAAAGTGTACCATTTGAAGTATTATATAAACATTTAAAAACAAATGAATTTGATATTCCAATCAATATGCATCAGACAAATGCGCTCGGTGGACACGCAGCTCTCAGTTCATATAGTCATCGATCAAGTTTTAAGACACGTTCAAGTGTTTGTAGTCGCCGAACAAAAGAAGACGAAATATCACTTTAAAACATTTTAGCTTTCGATGTTGCTTCCTTTTTTGTTGTTATTGTTGCTGTTGTTTCGTAAAAAATAATCTTTATTCAAGAAAAAAAGATGTTGTACGAATTATGAACGATTAATAAGTTTGAGAAAATAAATTCGAGTTTACTTTTAATGATTTTACAATAATAACTATTCAACAGATCGTAATCATCAGATATATATTCTTTTTCTTTCATGCTGATTTTCGTTGTCTAATTCGTTAAATTGGCGAAAACAAAATATTCATCAATCAATTTACTTTGTTTTTCTTTTTTTCAAGAGTTTTCTTTTTTATAACTCAAGATTTTTATCTAATTGCGAAACAAATACTATTCTATATACAATGGTTTAGTATGTAAGACTGATTCATGCAATTAGTAAACTCTACATTGTAATTGGAAAATTTTAATTTTTGTTTAATCAGATTCTCTTTTTTAGTGAATTATTACATTTGACATATTTGCTCCATTCATCAGTGTCATTCAACAATTCTTCTATTGGCTGTTAGATGTCTTTTTTTCAATGCATTAATCTAAATAGGATTTTCTTCTATGGTGAGTCTAGAGAAGATTTTGTGGCTTTAAGTAATATTTTTATAATAAAAAAATAAAATAAAAATTCAATTTTTATTTGAGATTAAACTGCTAAGCACATCGATTCATACAAATAAATCTACTAATAAATTTATATGAATATTTTCTGAAAGGTCAATTACTGTTTTTAGTTAGTAATTCACTTCGTCGAGCTTATGTACGTGATGTCAGATGAATGAACCTTTATAGAAGAAAAAAATTCGCATGTATTATAACTACCGGCTTCTAATCAGAAAACAACAGAATAGTTTTTGTTAATACAAACGGTATCCTTGTATATTTAGTTGAGAAATCATAGAACTAGTCAACTCGATTGATAATGCAAGACCATTATAATTCGAAAAATAGAAAAGAAAATTCATAAAATGATAAACAATTTTGTCAAAGAAATAACATATAGCTAATAACTTTAGTCATGATAATTTTCGACTACGACAAATAATTATTGAATTGTTTACCAAATATTAAATACCATCTATTGTTATTTCAAATATTAGTTAATAGAATTATGATATAAATATAATTAAAAATATTATTAAATTTGAATAAAACAATTTGCTTCCGATAATTACTAATTCAGTAGAATTAAATTTATAATCAATTATCTATGGAATCTTGCATCGAAATTCGTGTCGTCGGAAAGACTTCATGTTTCATTTCCTATGATTTGTTGTTTTCCGTTGAGTGCATCACACAGTTGTATAGCAACTTACTCGTTCAAAAAAAAACAATTTCGTTTCATTTCTGCTTTTTTAAGAAAAAAATATTTAGAAGTAGTAATAATGTTCTTCTCTATTCAGCAGTTCTACTGTTCTTTTACCCAATTGCCCATATTTCTCTCTCTCTCTCTCTCTCTTTAAAAGTACTATATATAGATACTGTTGAAAACTAGATAAATAGCCGTTCGTTGTTTTGTACATGATGACTGAAGTACACAGTAATGTGCAGGCTTATTTTGTAAAAGAATTGTTTTCTTCTCTTTTTATGTTTTTTTTCCTTTAATAATCAAACAATTAATCAATCTATTTAATACGAACAAACACTTGAAAATATATGCATTTGAAAAAAACACGCATAGAAAAGAAAACAGAATTCGTGAATACTTTTTAAATGAAAAAAATGAAATATTGTTTGAAGACAAAGCAACGCACAAAAAAACGAGTGAAAATAATTTACGACAATTAAAAGAACTAAATATACGCCTTTTTCTATCATCATGTGACATCAAAACGCATGCCAAAGGTACTGAATCAAAAGAGCTTAGGGTAAAAAAAAGAAAAGAAAACGATAAACATGTTTGAAATTTTACAAACAACACAAAGAAAACTTTCTTGTCTTTTCTTTTCTTTTCTTCGCTCATTTTCTCTCTTAATTTGGTCTTCATAGTTTTTATATAAATTCTTTGTAATGGCACACTCCAAGCATAGAATGAAAAATTTTTAAGAGTTAATGAAAATCACAAGGTATTTTCGAATTTGAATAAAAGCGAAAAAACATGGTTAATCGATAAGAATTTATTTAACCAAAAAGAGACGGTTAATCAATTGGAAAGAACAACGTGCAGTAATTCACTTATTTTTATCAACACAAA
This sequence comes from Rotaria socialis, assembly GCA_905331475.1. NCBI lineage: Eukaryota > Metazoa > Rotifera > Eurotatoria > Philodinida > Philodinidae > Rotaria > Rotaria socialis. The sequence goes on along the minus strand of CAJNYU010000783.1, from coordinate 36,180 downwards.
CAAAAAGGTATGGCTCTTAATGGTACATTATTGATGCCTTACGCGAATACTATTACAGGTATGACGTCTGGTAGTATAGTATTGCATAAATATTTCTAAAAGATTGATGAATTAGATATGGTTTCTTTGTTCCTTTATCCTATCTAAAAGTAGAATACAATTTAATTATCATTTTATTATTTCATAAATGTATCAATAGATAAATTTTCAAAGATCATTCGTACTTTAATATTCTATAAATGAATCTCATTTTCTTTCGATAGTTAATCTTTACAAATTTCAGGTTCTGAACAAAATATTAACTTCGACTTAAAATTATCTTGAATATAACTTAATATTCATCTATTGCCGCTGTTCGTAGAGCAACGTTGAATGAAAAACTAATTAAAAACTATCCTATCGCTTTATTTTAGTAACTACCGGATTATCACGCTGTGATAATACAACATTGGATTTAAATCAAACTGTAACTGATGTATGTAGCTTTCATAAAATTAGTTATTATTATTCTTTTTCAATTGATTGATTTTTTTGAAGCTTACAAATTTGTATCAAAGTAACATTTCAAATATTACATCAAATGTTTTTCTTAATATTTCAATCAGCAATTTTAAGTAAATTATTAATTTAATTTTCTTTTTTTTATAACTATAGGAATATTTTTTTTTATTATGCAGTTGTTCTGCTACGGCGGATATGTATTTTCAACAACTTATCACTGTGACTCAATCGATTTCAATTCGAATTCAAATTTTATTTGGTAAAATATGACACAACAATAATAGTCTATTTTAAAAGATTGTTTTTTCATTTTATTTTAGCTTCGATTTATTATGATTATATAAATGCGACTAGTTATGTATTAAATGGTTTCATTATTGATCCAGAGTCACATCTTACTTTGTCATCAATCACTATAAATAATAGTAAGTAAAATTACTTATATTAATTGAGATTTGATGTCGGTAAAAATCTTGTATTTTATCGTCCATAATAGTTTTGACAGAAATTCAGGAAGCAATGTTTTTGAAAAAGACACGCTTTCTTTTGCATTCATCCAGATTTTTTAATCTAAAATGTTGTTGAATTTGTTTCGACAAAACATTACTCCACTGTGAATCCTTGACTGTCAACCATGTTTGAGGGATATAATATTATACTATTTGACATTATGCTCTCAAGGATGTTGTAAGATAATCGTATGGAGATTATGTTTTAATAAGCAGTTCGGATACATTATTGATTGATCTTCTAGTAACATATATTTAGTACATTCCATGGAAGCTTTCTTCAGACCGCGTTGTGAATGCGTTTATAGGCTTCAGACATACATACGAGTCTATGTTATTTCTATCTAGATATTTTAAAAGTCAGTTCTACTGAAACATGTTAAACTAGAAGTTGATTTCGTGAATTATTCTATTTTGTTTTTTGAAATGTTAACGATATTCATGATATTTTAATAGCTAAGAAAATTTCCAAGAAAAATTAAAATAAACGATGAATCAACACATAGTGTTTGGTTAACTAATAAAAATGACTTTTTTTTAAACCGAGAGCACAATTTTTGGTACTTAGATTCCTAGAAGCGTTTAACAGAACGTCAAAAAAAATTTTAATTTCTAAATGAACATAGGGTTATTCATAAATTCTCCAAGGGCTCTGTATCCCTAGCCAACAATTGATTCTCGGAATCTGAATCTAGAAAAGAAATAGTACTATAAGACATTGTCGCTACAAGATTATTACTTTACTTCCATTCTACGGATGCAAAGTTCAACAATTTTTTTTTTGCCTTTAAAGAAATCATTTGTATTAGTGATAAGCAATTCTATACTAGTTCACCATGCACAAAATTTTTTATGGGAAATTTTTATTCTTATTAAAATATTATAAATGTCTTAATGTCTGAACAAAAGAAAGCGAAATATTTTTAGGTATCAAGAAAATATCAATCAAAAATTAGTGCCTGCAGAAAGTTAAAGCGAATTTAAAGTTGTATCGAATTGATTAGTAAAACAAGCACTCTATAACTTTATCTTATGGTACCCTAGAAACTTTAATATCTATTAATATCATATTATACTCCTCTAGCATTCAAACTACTGTATAAATTCTCATAATGTTAATACTCCAGGAAACTCTAATGTCTTACACACTATTGGTGACATGATGAATTTCTCTACATAAATGAAATAGATAAAATTCTTTTTTTTTTTTTTTTTTATTTATTTATTAATTTGTTTGTGCATTGAATGGTTCACATTCATATAAAATGAATAAAGAAAAAGTAAACGAAAGAGACAGTTTTTTTTACAAGACGCGTTTCATAAAAAGTTGGTTGACTTCCAGTGATAAGAGTCTTCCTTCCTGAGATGAACTAAATTCATTTATAGATAAGAAAAAGATAAACAAAAAGAGTGACACATAGTTATAACATGTAACACAAAAAGATAGAGTAGTGTAGAAAATGTGGTGGTAACTGAAATTTCAATTTGAATAGAATATCCTGTATTTCTTTATTTTGGTATATGTAGCAGTGGAAGGTTCATATGTTTATGTTAAGTGCTTATTACATAAGAAGTATTTATAAACGAATACGTTGAGCAGATTAGTATCACGTTTGAAATAGTTTAGCTGTTCCTCGTGTATCCTTTCAAAGGATTTCCATTCATCTAATGAGTACTGTGCTCTCTTGATAAGTCTGTTTGCAAAAATACTACGCTTATTGAATCCCATACTTTTAAACCAACTCATATCTGCAGATGTTATTATTTCATAGGCCCGCCATGTCTGTTGAAATATTAGAGCATTTGGTGATCTTTCTAGATGTATACTGAACTTCGTCCAGTACTAAAAGATAAAATTTTCATATGAGATTGGTCACTAAGCCTCGGAGCACCCTTTCTCTTATTTGCTCTTAAGGTTCTCAGATATACAATAATCATTGTTGTTAATTCTTTACAACACGCTAAATGATCAATGCAATCAATCTTGTAATGCTTAAAAAATATGTTATTTCAGCCAACAGAAATATTGATTACACGCATAAGACACATACAATATCCTTGTATATTTCGTATAAATAAAATCGAGCCAGTCATAATGATCTGCAAAGAAAAGTTTATCGTCGAACTAATGTACATAATACTTTGAATCGTAATCGAAAATAAATAATCTTAGATTGGTTTGAATACTGCTTGGCTAAGTCTTTTTTAAATTTATTTCTAAGAAAGCGTAGCAAGACAATTAATAAGGTAGTCTTTCTTATAGGAAAATGCATGTATGAAAATTTAGCCGTCGATCTTCTTCTGTCCATGATTATATTATATCACATAGGATAGTTATTCACTAGCAATACATATACTATCGAGTAAATATGAGTGCAATAATTCAAATTAATTAATTTTCAGTAAATTTTAGTTCATAGTATAATTGCATTTTTTTTATTTAAACTTTGCAGAAAACTATTTAATAATTGATTTAATCCATTGAAAATTAGTTTTATAAATATTTGATATCAAAATTAGAATACAACTGATTCTTTTCTTCAACTAATATTAAGGTCTCGTATCAGATGCTTGTACAGCTAGCGATATTGCACGAGATCCAATTTGTCTGGCAAATTCATCATATCCAATATGTACTCTACAGTCAAATAGATGGACTGCTAATTGCAGGTTTAATTAAAAGAAGATAGTTCAAACGTATTACTTTATTCGTCTCTCGTTTTGTAGTGACCATCTTGTTACAACTACCACTTTATCATCTGTATCGATTATCATGAATAATAATTCATTAGATATAGCAACAGTTGCATCTGGTTTGAATTCATGGCAAATAGGTCTTGCTTGTGGTTTAAGTATGTTTTAAACAGGTATGAAAAAGAAATTTTGAAATTTGTTTGTATACTGATTTTAGGTGTTTTATTTGCGTTACTAATAATTTTAACTGTCGGTTACCTTATCCGGCGACACACACATTCAAAACAAATTGCTTTATCACACGTAGATATTTACAATGATGCACATTTAATGCATATAGGGTATAAAAGAAAACAATTGATTTCAATAATAATCAGACTTAATTTTTTTTTATTTAATAAATAGTAAAAAACCTCAAAGTCAGGCATTTAAACGAACAAAAACAATTGTGCAACCTAAACAAGGTAGTAAAACAAGTATATCTTGGATATATGAAGGTGATAGTAAGAATGATATTCTGAAGCATAAAAATTGTACTCATATTAAACCACCAGAACCTTTTAAGTAAGATTTTCTAGAAGACTAATATCTAAATCAATGTTCTTCTACTGTAGTCAAGTCACATTTGTTGATCATACTAAAATACATGATCCAGGTTTCTCTCCAAATCTTCCTTTACAACCAATAACGCCTGTTAGTGTTCCTACAAGTCCTTCAAATAGAACCGTATCTAAAGCATTTTCTACGCCAGTTACTCCTCGACCTATATCTCGCACTTCAATGAATCAATTGAAAGCAATAACTGGTAATTGATATATATATATATCATTTTTCACAATGTTTATTTATTTTTATGTATTAAGATGTATTACAAGAAGATAAACTCAATGACTCTGATAATATCTCATTAAATCAATTTTGGTCAGATAATCAGAAAAAGCCAAGTACGCCTGTATCAGGAAAATCTGGAAACGTATCCACTGCTGATGAGAGTTTACATGATGAAGATGCTTGGATGTCCATTTTAGATGTTGTCAATGCTGAAGTATGAATAAAAATTTTGTGTACAAGAGATTTGATGTTTTGAATTTTATTCATTTTCTTTAGCTCGCTATGCTCGATGAACAAGATCGAAAAAATTCACTAATGTAAAAATATTTAAAAACAAAATATTGTTTCATTTTCTTTTATGTAATTATTTCTTTTTGTTGAGTTTCCTATTTTTGTAAATGAGTGAAGATAGTTTTGTTTTCAATAAAAGAATCTGCTATTATAGCAATACGTTAGGTTATGTTTTTTTTGTTTTTTTATAAAATACTAAACACATTTATAGAATGTATTTAGTATTTTATTTTGAAAATTCCATGATCATACGACTATTGTCATGCTTACATTTATATAACGAGAAGAATAATGACGATGGTTTTTAGATAGAATATCTTACAATCAAAGAAAACACTGTGATCAAATAAACTATTTCACTGGCTAACTAGAAAATGTAAAAACATTAACTACTCACTACTCATACCATTCAACACATGAGATGATGAGTTTCGAAGTATCTAAATTATATCTATGATAAACATAATTAAAATTTCAAATGTTGATTTCTGCTTCGTTTCGTATCATGATTGGAAAAAGCTCGTTTAATTGCATGTGCAAAAGAGATATCTCAAAGTTGAAACATAACCAAAATAAAAATAATGACAAAAAAAATAAAAATTATCATTATGCTCAATTATAGGGCACTGAAAATCAAAAATTGCTGAATTTCTTTGATATAAACTTTCGGAATTTATTTTTCGATTCGAACTGTTTTTTTCTTTCTACAATACAATCATCTGGATTCAACCATGACGAAAGGTAAAAGATATTAATAAGGCTTATACTTTCGCTTGTAGTGCAAGTGGATTTAATACAAATATTCTACTTCGCTTATTGACCGTCAAGAATGCATGATATAAAAAAAGATGTCAGCTGTCCCATGAAACTTCTACTTTGACACGAATATGTATAATAATATTTTTTAATAATCGTAGAAAATTTTCTCTAGTATTTAGTATCAAATTCCAATTGAAGTTCGATTAAACGTCCCGATATTATATCTATCAGAAAAATCAAGTCTTGTATGTGATGATCAAAATTAATTTTAATTCAAGCGGTCGCATGAAAAACATTTCAGGCTTGTTATACTTCGAATATAATTTCCTATTTACATATGCCCTTGATATTACTCGACTCAATGACGTTCTATTTTTTAAGCAAGCAAGGCTATTGGAGCATAACATAGTTTCATATATTTACATAGTAACAATTGTCACGGCTTCCATTAAAGTATGTTTGTCATCCGTTTTGACAGTACTCTAACGAGAAGTTATTGAAAATGATTGATCTACACATAGAAAATTTTATATATTATAAGCATTGTCAATTCTATTTCTTTTCAAATTACAAGTGAATCAATACTGATATGTTTGCATAAAATCCATTTTGAAAAACGAAACATTTTCACAATACTGATTATAAATCTATTCTATACACACCACAAATACACACACGCATGTATCTCTTGATATTATTCGTTCGGTTCAAGAGATAACACGCATTGGCGATGATGGAGTTCGAAGATAAATATAAGCACTTGAGGAGGATTGCTGCTTATCATTAAATAATGGTCGTGGGGATGGTGATGATGAAATACGTCTGATATTATTTGCATCCGCTCGTAATAACGGGCGTTTAAAAAGAGGAATGTGCATTGTGTCTGATGATAATTTATTATTATTTGATCGATTTAATACTGATACATGTATGGGTGTTGGATTCGTATGTTGCTTTAATATTGGTGACGATGGTGGTGAAAATTTTGAATATGATTTTTTCGAACGCAATGCAGGTTCTGAAGAATCATTAAATGATGAATGACGATTGAGTTTGAAAGACTTTGATGATGATCCTTGATTTGATGCGAACTTTTTATCGAATAAAATGCTACTATTCAATGTTGCCTTATTATTAGTGTTATTGTTATTATTATTATTATTATTATTATTATTATTAAATAAATTATCACTGGTAAGTTTATCGGAAGAGGACGCGGACGTCTTACGAAGTAGACCATCGTCATCATCACACATGTGATTAAATAAATCGGATAAAACAGGAAATATTCGATGACAACGATCACATGTTCTTAATTGTTCAATTCCACTTGATAAACTATCTGTATGAGAAAAAAATGAAACTAATTACTGGTAAATCTATTCATCTATATTACAATAATCGCGGGCACGGATACTAATGAGAATGAATCATATAAAGGTAACAAAAGCTCTATGATTAGTTATCATCATCATGTTTTGACTACATTAAAGTGAGTATTATTAATAACAATTAACTATAGCAACTATATATAGCGGGTGCATGATAATTATCGTCTATGCTCTATAATATGTTGAACAAAGCATCATAGCATAAAAAGCGTGCGTAGGTGTACATAGATTTCTGTTTCTAAGGCATGCATGTTTCTATAATTGAATGTGATATGTATAAATGAGCATATGATGCTGAATGAAAAGCCCAGATACAGAATTGATTCTTTTTTTTATCATGCTTGAGGGAAAATTAAATGGAATTGTGAGTATATGAAAAAGCAAAAAAAAGAACAGACGAAATCAAAGAAACCAAACAACTAATTGGTAGTGCTGTTTTCGCTAGGCTGTTTCATTTTATTACCGGACGATGATTTTGGAGTTGATTGACTATCATTATTAAAACTATGCGATGTTGAATTATTGAATCGTTTCGTCTTAGTATTGCTTGTTGTTTGTCGTTTTGTTCCAAATTGTTTACAAAGTGCTTCATGATCAAGACGATCTGTTAGACGAACATCTTGATGACAATAAGAACATTTAGATGAAAATAATTTTTCTTCAGCTGTATTCGTCGTTGTTGGTGGTGGCGGTGGCGGTGGCGGCGGTGGTGGTGGTGCTTGAGTTCTATTTCGAAAATTTGTTGATCTATTTGAACGATGTCGACATATAGCTTCATGTTGGAAACGATTTTCAATTGATGTGAATGGATGAAAACAATACTGACAGGTTAAAATTTTTGAATCACTACTATTATTATTATTATTATTATTCGTTGCACGTCTTCTGAAACGATGAGCATTTATTGTTGTTGGTTTTGCTTGTTGATAAACATAACTATCCTCAATGTTTTCTTCATCACTATCTTTATAATCAAAACGAGATGAAGATGTTGCTCGTTTTTGTCTTTCATGATGTCCTAACCATTCAAAATGCATGTCATTAGCATGTTTAGATGAAGATGATGATGTTGGAACATGATTAATATGTATTCGTGTACGATTTGTTGCAGTTGATACTGGAGGTCTTTGTTGTGAAGCACTACGTAGACGACTTGATGTTGAACGTGGAGGTTGTCGTTGATTTAAATTTGGAAAATGTATATCTTGAGAACTATTATTGTTAATCAATGGATCGTTTAAATCAATATTATGCCAAAAAGGATCGTCAGTAAAAAATTTATCAAAAACAACACGAGTTAACATTTCAAACATCATAAATGGATTATCAGCATTCGAACGTTGTTGAAATGTAGATGGAAATTTATAGTCTGATGATGTAGATGATTTATTATCATCGTCGGCTTCAAATGGCCAATTATTATTCCATTTTGGACGAGTTTTTGTTGAAAAGCGTGTTTGACTAGAACGACGTGTTGTCGGTGTTGAATCAAAGTCAAAATCATCTGATCCTGAAAAAAAGAATTTCAATTATATTTTATACATTTGTTTTTTGTTCTTTTATTTACCTAACGTTGAATTATTACGATCACTTTTGACTTCGTCATCACCAATTCCAGCATCACCATCACCATCATCATCATCATCATCGTTATCTGATGAAATGTGACTATTTGTTGTATCAAAAAACGAAGAACCCGACGAACGAAAATTTCGACGAAACGGATCAAAAAACGTATTAGTAAATTGTGAATGCCGTTGTTGAAAATTGTGAAATGGGTCTTGACCCATACGATGAAAACGAAAACGCGCTGAGCGTGATGACGTCGAATCTTCATTCTTTGCTGATGCACTAAAAGTGAAATGTGGTTGACCGGGTGCGTGAAATGACGTTTTTTGTTTATGTGGTTGTGGATTAGATTTAGTTGTCGGTGTCACAGGTATTTGTTGTTGTAAATCATACATTCGACGTTTATCTGCATCGCTCAATGTTTCATAGGCTTTATTGATTTCTTTAAATGTTTCTTCAGCTGTTGTTGATGGATTTTTATCTGGATGATATTGAAGAGCTTTTTTTCGATACGCTTTTTTAATTTCACCATCTGTTGCTGTTGATTTAACACCCAATATGCCATACCAATCACTGGCGACCATCGTGTAGATGTCTACTGTTGCTTCAGTTCTTTGTTGTCACTGCTCTCGATCACTATTAGTAATCACTCTGATACATCTACATATTAAAAGGCGAACACACGTGATTTGATAATAATCGAGAAAATAAAAATCTATTGACTTGAGGGAACGAAACACGTACAGAAATGATGATGAATATCAACCTGATGTTTTCTACGTAGAAATGAAGACTCATTGATTAATATTGAAGGTAAAACAGAAAGAAAAAGAAACCAAACAAATGAATGAGCATGAAAAGAGAAAAAAGCTATTAGAGAAAAGACACTATACATAAGGAGTATACGTATATAAATATGGTACACATACTTGTAAACTACTTTAGTTCTCGTATGGATGATACTCGTGCTGCAAAAGTCAAGGCCCATAAACAGTCAAATAGACAATATCAACAACAATCTCACCATGAATACAATGCTTACATGTAGAAGCTTAACACGACAATGGTGATATACTATATTCTACTCATATAAAAATAATGATGCCCTTAAAAAGACAATCACCATAGATTGGGTAAAACACAAAATGATGACAAATAGAAGAATATAATCATAGTACAACTACAATCTACTCTAATGGCAAACGAGCAAGAAAAAAAGTGAAGAATAACTTGAAATAAAGAGAAGGAGACACGTAATGGGATACGCTTGTGTCATATGATCAATGGTACCCATGAATTTGAAACCACAGATATTAGGCCAACTTAACATTCTATCATATATATTTTCTGTTAGTTCTCGATGAACTTCTTCTTTTTGTCTTTTCTTTCCTTTTTTCTTTCCTAAACATCTATCCGGCGTTCGAGGTCAACTAAGGCATGTCCGCCCTTCGTTTTGACTTATGTTGGCGTGGCGAAATGCCGCTTTTCTCGCTTCAGAACCGCAAATATAATATACCCGAGTAACTGGAGGACGATACATGAAAGAACAGAACTAACATATGTATACAGATTCGATTCCTTTGTATTTTCTTTCTTTTTCTCTCTCTGACTGATTATTACATAATCTTAATGTGTACTTTCCAAGTACTGATTCAGATGAAATCTAACAAAAGAGTTATAACATAGTTTCTTCTGCTAAATGAAGAAATGATAAATAACAAATGAGAAGAATACTGACAACATTACCTGTGAAGAGAAATATATCAGTGTAAAAGTCAATCAATCGGTTTACGTTTTTGACAACAAATGTAAAGAAATCTTGTACTCATCATTAATAACCGCATTTTAGCACAACGTATAAATGTTGCTCTTCTCTTCTCGTTCTTTGTATGTTGTTTCTGCTAAGGTCAAATGAGTGAGTGAATGAATGATTGACAACCAGCAAGACCTCTCTTTCTACAGCACTTTGATGTAGTAAAAAAAACTCGAGGAATGAGAAGAAGAAAACAGTGAGACAAACAGAATAGGAGAAAGCAAGTCTCAGAATATAAATTCATTTGTGCGACTGAATCGAGGACGACGATGAAGTAGTATGATGATCGACAACACAACTGTTGTTGCAACGGATGTTATTGTGTGATTGGAAGAAGAGAATATATTTCTTTTTTTCTACTTCGCATGCACTTTTTTGTTTCATCTATTCGTTTATGTATATTCGTGCAACCATAAAACAATAGTGAATGAAGAAACAATTATTTCGTTCTTTTTTAACTAATAGAATTATGAATTTTTCTTCTTAATATATTTTTCGACTTTTGATGATGAACATAAGAGACGAAAAGATTTCAAATAAAATAAATTATTTATTGTTACATCATTCGTGTTTAGTTTAAAAAAGACGTCAGACGATATTTATCATTACTCTTTATACATGAAAAAAAAAGAATCAAAACGAAACATTATAGTAACTATGCATATGTAAACTATTCGTATCCAGGAGCATTATTCGACACGATCGTTATGGCTCTCTTCTCTTTTCCTCGAATACTCTTCACACATGGTTGCGTGATCGCAAAAAGCAAAATATTTTTTTTCGTTCTTTTATACTATTTCAATTGATAAGAATGCTATTATACTTACCCGCACACATATATATATATATATGCGTACCAATTGGCACACACCGGCAAGGTATATTCGCTGTTTTAATTCGATAACCCGGTGGAATCAGATAGAAAACACTATGATTATTTCCAGTTGTTATGACATTTATTCATTAGATAAACTAGAATTACTCATAATATGAATTTGTTTTAATTTACTTAAGAAAGAATTCATTTGAAAAGAAATCTGATGTAAAGGATTCAGTGAGACTTTCATTTTCAAACAATGACTGCCATCTATAATAAAAAATGCAACATTATCCATTCATTTGTTAAATCAGTTTAGTGAAAATATATATTAGGAAGTAATGAGCTAATGAATTATAGTTTTGTCAATAATTGAAGTTGTTTCTAGCGATAAATAGCCTTGAAACTACTTAAAATATTTCTTCTATTGACCTGCACCAAGACAAGCAAACATCTCGGAGAGGCATGAAAATTTAATTCATGGCTGTTGACATTTTTGTCGTTATGCTTGTTTCGTTTCAATTGAAAAGTTGATTTTTTTACTTCCATTGATAACAGACACATTTATTTTGTTTCGTTTTAGATCTATTTTTTCCCTTGTATTTTTTTTTGTGTTAATATCAACGTATATGTGTAAATCATGAATATGAAACAGTGCACTGCAGCTACTTATCAATGTTATGTATTATTGTGATTGTCTTCCACTGTATTTTATCAAATAAATTGTGCGTCATTCAATGGTGGAACCAGGGACAAAAGGTTTTATAGAAATAAATTTAATTGTTTAAATAATATCTATACATAATTATTTTATTTTATTTAGATCACAATAAAACAGCTGATCTTGAAGACACAGTTAGAAATCTTCGAGAAGAAAACGCAAAACTCTTACAATTGCTTCGTTCTCGTAAATACATGTTCTTTTTAAAGTTTATAATCATCAACTTTTGTCGACTGTTTTTAGAAGGACTTTTAATTGATGCTTCAACTAATCAAAATGGAAAATCCAGTGATACCATCTTCCCAATATCGAATCAACAAAAAGATTCATCAAGTATTACATTTAACCATTCCGATTTGACATTAACTACAAATTCATTAAGTACAACAAATCAAACCAATCATCAACATATAAATAATCATGGATCAATCAATCAACAATCTTTTAATGGACAAACAGTACATGGAAATCAATCAAATATAACACCAAACTTCAATACAGTTATACAAACAACATCACAACCATTCGTACAGAATAGTTCAAATACACTCGTACAAAACAATACAAATTTAATTCAACCAATTAATTTAGTAAATTTTAATAATGTTAGTCTAGATTCGATACAATCATTTTTTGCCTCACAAAATAATCTTGTTTACTTGTCTCAAACATCATCGTCGTCAACGACAACTACAACAGCAGCAGCAGCAACAACAACAGCAACATCATCTGCAAATTCGATTACACCAAATACGAATCTTGACGAATTATTACCGTCAAATACACATAGTATTTTACCCTCATCATCATTGTCATCTGAACAGCAAAATCAAATAGTGGTTCGACCAAAACTAACATTATTACATAAACATCAAGAATTAGTACCTGTGATACCAAAAATAAGACCAGAACATTATGAAAGTATTACAAGACAGTTTTCATCATCATCAAGTAATGATGCCAGTAATTTATTTGATAATGATTCCAACGATTCAAAGAATAGATATCCAAGACTTATTCGTTCTAAGACATCATCAAGAACAAGTTCTTTAAAAGTAAATAGGATGTTTATTTTACTAACTTATTTTCGTTGAGAATAGCAAATGTTAGAACCATTTTAAAATATTTTCTTCATTGCATTTTCGGGGAATCATAGGTTCACTTCAAAGGCGTTTTATTAATCATCGGATGTAAGGAAAAGTTCAATTTGATAGCTTCATTATGAAAACAAGCAGCTGACTTAAACAATTAAAGAACACAGATTTGAATAGCTGTATTTTCGTCATATTTCAATATAAATATAATGTTCATTGAGAAGAAAGCGTTGTTTATCGAATTGATGATTGGAAGCAGGATTATATACCGATTCTAACAAAAATAGCTTCAGTGACATGTATATCCTATAATATTATTGTTCTGCGATTACTCTTGATAGTTCATTAGAGTTCTGCTCTTGATACAGTTTGAACATCTTTCAGATTTGAACCGACTTATATTCATTGATGATATGAAACGATTCAATTTTAGGTCTCGAGTTCCGTTGCTGCCACTGCAAAAAGAAAATCGATAGTAAAAAATGCTTTTTCGTCATCAAAATCATTTGCGACTAATAATAAAAATTCTGCAACAGTATCACTATTATCTCCATCATCATCAAAAAATTATTTGTCAAAATCTTCAATATTGGATCACGAAAGAGATTTACGACCACACTTGGATCATTCAAGATCTTTAGATTTATCGATTCCGTCAACTAAAAGCTCATTATTAACAAGTCTTCCAACAATAGCAAATAAAAAATCTAGTAAAACTCGAATATGTAACAGAAAAAAGACATCTGGATCAACTGCGATTGTGCCGTCACATAGTCCATCACTTCTACCTATAGTACCAAATATTGGTCGACTATTAGCTCCAGTAATAGTAAACATTCAACGTGGAGCAACATCAAAGAATCGTATCAGCAAACGTTCAACAACGAACAAAAAACAAAATAAACGTAATAGTTCTAAAACACCTGTTCAATATCATAGTGAAAGTATTTTACAACAAAATCCCTCGTCACCAATGAATTTATTTGCTGAATCGATATCTGGTCTATTGGAAAATCTTGATCAGGAATTATTGGCATCAAATTTTCTACTTCACACATCCTCAAATGATTTATTGTTAGATGAAAATAATTCAATTACTTCATCCAATACAAATGTGATGCAAACATCAGATCATATCGATTTGCGACATATAGGTAATACTAATATACAACATCAAGAAACTTATCATTCGGCAACATCAATGCCGACGCTAGATGAATTTAATAATCAACTTGAAAACGATACAATTTTAATAACTCAATCACGTAATGGTTTACACACTGTGCACGGATATAACGTTGAAAATGAACATATAACATCATTTATGAGTGAAGAAGATATGCGTTTTGTTGAAATGAATTTCGATGAAAATATCTTTTTAAAACAGTTCGATTTAGAAGATCCAGGAATTAAACAAAGTGTTCATTCGGATCAAAATCTTTTTGCAAGTATTTTAACTAATAATAATCATAATAATAACAACAATAATAATGACTTGTCACAAATACAACAAAGTCAAATCAATGAACAATCAGAAAATCGTCAAAATCAATCACTTCCACATCCTGCTTATCCAGGTTCATCATTAATGAATAATAATATTTTCACAACTGTTGTACAACTTGGTTCACAACGACAAGCATTAAAACTGAATGCATTTAATAATAATAATAATAACAGTGATAGTACAATATCTTTATTACCAGAAGAAGGTTTTCAATTGACGTAAGTAGATTAACGATTCATTTTATACCGATTCATAAGAATTAAGGAATCATTTGTTTATTTTCGTTCAGTTATGATTTTGAAAATTTGGAGTACTAGATGGGAGTAGGAATATGCAGTTAAATGATCAGCGCTTCACCCATTGTAGTTAGTACACATTGGTACCAGTGTTCACTGAAGCATTGGAACATATCGTTACAAAAAAAGATATATTTCGATAGAGTTGGTGCTTCAATATTGCAGCGAACGCGAATGTCATCAGTGCTTCGATGGACACCGATCCTAATGGACCCTATGTCGATAACTCACTGTTTAGTATTTAACCAAATGCTGTACATCGCTAGATTGAAGATGAACAACTAGAGTCTCTCAGGACTGTTCCCTTCTTGGATTTCACTCTAGATCTAATGCAGGACTAATCCTCACTGTCGAACGTTGTTTGATTTGTTATTATGGGTACAGATTGGTCTCTGCGTGAGTAAATGATAAGTGTGTCATACATAAGATTTGTGACGTACTGTTGCAAATTTATGTTCATTCTATTGAATTTTTTATGTAAAACACTATGGGTATATAAAATTGTACATCATGACCATTTTGAAGATATTCAATGACGAAATCAATCTGACGTTTATATTCCTTTTGAGTCAATGATCTTTTATTGAAAGTTGAATAAATCAACAATTACTCTCATATCTTTTTTAAATCTTTGAAAACTTTGCAATAAATAGTAAATCTCTATCCATACACATAGGTTTTAATCAAAAGAGTTTGTAGTTTGATTTTTTCCGACAGTTATATTTTCGTGAAGAAAATAACTAAATGATACAGTTGTCAAGCTCTTCAGCAGTATATGAAGATTTTAATCATTTTTTATTCTTCTGGAATTCACTAAAATCTGGAGGTAGTCACGAGAGCAAGTCCAATAATATTCAGCTACGGAAGATTTTTTCATTTCAATATTTATTTTAACATTTGATGCAAAATATGGAGATTCAAAACTATTACTTTGACCTTATGGCGTTCACTAGTATTTCAATTTCCCTATAATGTTCTCACACTAACGCAGGAATTAATTTAATTGCGATCTAACGTTTGAACTCATACCAAATCTAAAAGGAACTCTTAGTAAAATTTGAGAAAACCAAAAGACTAATCGTGATTATTAGTATCGTAAATCGACCTATGAGCAGTTCGCTCATCTTCCGATATCAAATCTTGTTTATCAATAAATTCAATCATTCTTAAAACAGAGTGTTCATTTTTCAGTATATTAAATTTTCAATGAATAGTTACTTGCTACAGATGTATCATAGAAATTAAGTTTACTTGAAAACTCAATACTTCAATAACGCATTATAAGTTTAACTGAAACACTCAAGATATTCCTAATTTTATCGTGTTCAATCGATGAACGGAATTTCAACACAGAAGGATGTCATTCCATTTTCTTGTCAGCAGTTACACTCTATACCGAAAAAACTCATTAAAATTTTCATAAATTGTCTTCATGATTTCATGAATCCGAGATTATTGTTTTTCCTAGTCTAACTGAAATTTTCATACAGATCGAAACCGATGAATTACAAATCCTTATAGTATTTTCGTAAATCTTGAGTTTGCTGAAAAGAAAAATCAATTTATTCTATATTTCGGAGACCTTATTTTTCTTCCTAGAAACATTGCTAAAACAATGGATCCTAATTAAAACTAAATACATAGATATTTGATCGAAACTCTGAAGAGGATATTGATTTATTATTTTTTACATTGCCTATCAATAACATTAGTTTATAAAAACTGTGAAATAATATTTTTGAATTTGAATTCATTGTTTTTTCCTCTTTTCTAGTGCACGCCATATTGAACCAAGTCAAGTAGCTACATATGAAACAGTAAAATATCAAGATATTCTTGATGATTTAGTAATGGTTACAGATCAAGATGCGTTGCAACATGCTCAAGCTACTGCTGCAAGTGATCCATCGATTGACTCTACAGATTTTTCATTAGAATTGCTTGAAGCAGCTAATGAAATAATGAAAAATACAAACATTCAAATAGTAGAAGAAAATTCTTCCACATTTACTGAATTACAGTATTTTTATCCAATTGAACAAGAACAAGCAAATTTAGAAAAACAATTAAAAACAAACCAAAGCATAGAGAAAAATCTTCCACATGATGATCAACAGTCAATTGTTATTCTTGAAAATTTACAATCGGAAATCATGACATCAACAAGTTTGATACAAAATAATCTTGAAAAATCTATTACAAATACATCGATTAACGATCTATCGTTTATGTTAGAATTTGATCAAGCACATTCACCCATCACTGATCATGATCGATCAACAACAAATTTAATTACACCAATACGACCAACGAAAAATATCTCACATCTTTTGTCGTTAAACTCACCTCCTCCTCCTCCTCCGCCTCCTCTCATTATTACTACAACTACTAATAACAATAATAATGATATTAATATCGATTCTCATCTAATATTATCGAATACATTCGATAATAATCCAACAATATCTTATTCGCCAATCTCAGATACATTAGCAATATCATCAAATTCTTTACAGCAACAATTGCAAACAATAGAACCATTAACAATATCATCAAATTCTTTACAGCAACAATTGCAAACAATAGAACCATTAACAAAATCAAGCATAACATTTGATTCCAAATCTTTGCCATCAAATCCTTCGTCACCATTGAAATGCTCTTATCAAGAAATGATTATTGATTCAGGTCGTTTAGATGAATCTAATTATGATAAATTTAATTACCTAAATAATAATGATTATGCCATTGAAGAATTATTACGTGATACAACAGATAATCCATATGAAATTATGGAAAACCAAGGACAAACATTTGTAAGAAATCTTGAGAGTGTGGATAATTTTGATGAATTAATTGAACAAATTGAAATATCACAAGCAACCAATCCGAAACGTGTGCAATCATTTGAAGACCTATTTTCACGTTATCAAGAGAAACATTATTTAAAATTGAAACATGAACAAAATTTATCATCAAGAAAATTTAAGCAACAACCAATAATATCAACAGTTGAATTAAAACTATTTTCAGAACAAATTTCCATTAAAGAAAATGAACCCAATTCTCCTTTATCATCAAAAATAACTGATCAAGAATCAATTGAACATCCGGCATTAAACATAAAAATTCAAACAAAAGAACCATCACCGATTTCAGTTGAAGATAAGATTCAAGATAAAAAAATTCGTAAAGCAAAAAAGCAAAAATCTCATCATCATCATCATCATCATCATCAAAAGAGAAAGTCAACCAATGAACAATCAGAATGTGCTGGTACCACAAGTGTCGAACAACCATTATTACAATTATATAGTCAGCCATCTCCACTAACACCAGCTGAAACAATAGCAAAAGATGAAATTTCGACATCACCATTACCAGCAACACAACAATCAGAATTAGAATCATTATCTACACATATTCATTCTGGTTTTATGATTAATGAACAAACACCACCATCAAGTATAACATCAATGGGACATAAACAAAGTCCACCACCATTATTAATCAATCAAACAAAAACTGAAAAATTAAACATGAATTATTCACATTTATTTAACTATGACAATAATAATAATAATAATACTAATACTGATAATAATACTAATGATCATCAAAATAATAACACATTTATAACACCACCACCTGAATCCGATAATAATATTTCGCAACAAAAATCAAATACATATGAAAATTTTTCCCAATTTTCAAATAGTCCAAATAAGAAAAAACGTCATCATAGAAAATCTAGTGTAACAAGTAGTACAAGCAGTAAATCATTAAATAATCTTGATTATGCTCTTGATACACAAGAACTTGAACCTGTTTCACCAACACCATTACCAACATCGAAAAAACATCATTCGCAAAATCATTCATCGTCAAATTATAATCATTCGTCGCCAAATAATAATGGTTCATCACCGCCCTATTATGAGCAACACCAACAAAAACATACTAAAGATTATTATTCAAGAAAATCTTCATCAAATCGATCATCAAGAATAGCATCTTCACAAATGCATCCACAATCACGTTCTATATCAAATCATAGCTATCGAACATCGCAAGAATCATCATTAATATCTCCTACACTACCGGTAGCACCACCACCAATACATATGGATCCATATGCACAGCCTTATCATTCATTTGTTCCGCGAGCAGGGCCACCACCATTTTTTAATTTTCCTTTTCCGCATCCATTTCTTAATCCACACCCAACAACATCAACAGCACATTTTCATCCTCATGCTTTGAAATATCATGATCGTCATCATCACCCTCTTCATCCATCTCATGTATATCCAACACATTCGCAGCAATATCCCTATCATGCACATTTACAAAGACAACAACAGTATAATAATTCCAATTATATGTGTAAGTTTACAGTTTCATGCACTCATTGAATATTGCTGTTCGATCATTAGAGATTAAGAACTTTAAAATCTATGTAACTATTATTGTTACTGAATGCAGATCACTAATAAAAACTAAGATTTTTTCCTATCTGATATATTTCACGAGACATTAATATTTGTTTCTCTTTGCTAGAAAATTCAAATAATGCTTGTTATAAAAAAAAAGATGAAACATTTCTCGAGGTAGCAAAAATGATTACTTACTTTCTTTCAGCTACCATACTGATTTGAGGTGTTAAATCTTAATATTTGCTAAGCTAGTATTAGTTCATGATCGTGAATCATTTTTGAAGTTCTTCTCGAAAAATAAACAAAAATGAACTTAAGAAAATACTGAAATCAGCTTTGTAACCGTATTTTTTTATGGTTAGTATTACTTAACATACATTATCAAGTAAAACTAAGAACATACTCGAATTTAACAGATAAATTTGCATCAATAAATTCAGAAACTTAGTAAAGCTACATTTTATGAAGTACATTAGAATGCAAGTCACTAAACATTCCGTTCTTGAAAGAAAGCAAAAAATGATTAAAAATTTACGAAAACGCCTTTCTGTACCAATATTGCTAGAAGAAAAAATAATAAAGCGAAGAACGCTTCATGTTGCATGTCAAATTTTGTCATTGTTTGTATGATTCATGCAGGTTCATTCAAATCGTTATACATATTTAAAAGCTTCAATATTAGTCTGCATTAGAGTATAACTGGAAACAAACATCGATATTCTTTGTTGTCGTTAAGGAGTATTAGACTACGAAATAATTGTCTTAAACGTTTAATTATACAACCGATACGTTTTTTTCTAAGTCTTCTTTACACTAATCTATAGACAAACAATATGATTGGTTCATGAAAAATGTCACCGTAGACATCGTCGAATTTTGGGATAATACTAGAAATTATTACGAATTGAAATCCTTTGCTTAAAATTTTATTTAAACAGTTAGAAAAATTCACTATTACCTTTCGAGATGTCACTGAATAAATCATGCTTTACTATTTTCAGTCATTTCCTAATTAAATTCTGTTCCTTCTTATTTTTAGCTTCTCGTGATCATCATTCATTCGACAGGTAGCATATTCTTTATTCGCATTTTATTTTCTTCAACTTTTCAAAAGCAAATTATCGACTTGACAATCGATTTACGCAGATAATTGTTATTGTATTTGAATTCCAGTGACTGTTCTTTCTTTTGTTTTTCCTCTCTTTCGATACATTTGTGTAAGTATCCATAACGAATTAATATTCTTTTTTTGCTGACCACAACGAACTAAAGCCTTTAATAGCAAAAAGAAGACTAATGTGTTTCTCATTATTCTTTTTTCTCATTCTTCGCATTTGTTTTTTTTTGTATTACGTAGCAGACGTGAAATTTTTGTTGATCTCTTGGTATTATTCTTTTGTCTTATTAATACTTGATATAAAAAGAAAATATTTTTTGTTCGGGATGTATTCAGTTGTTTTTTTTCTTTCACAACGATGACAATGTGAGTGTTTTGTACAGTTGAGATATTCTATCTGGTTATCACGCATTTGTTAAAAGTATTTCTGATCATTTTGTTTCTTTTTCTCATGTTTGTCTTGATATATCACTTTTTTAGTCTTGTTTAAACTCAAAGAGCTTGCGTGCTAGTCTCCCTTTGTTTGTTTTTCTTTCCAATGTAAACAAACATACAGATGCTGGTTTGTTTAAATGTATCCTACAGTGCCGCTTGTTTCATTGTGCTACTAGACTAGCTGTTTGCTTAGTTCTTTGTTTTTGTGGCCAATTGAAAGACGAATCTCAGTATGTACGTTAAGTCGCGTACTTATAAAACGATGATGACGACATTTGAAAAGACTTTACTTCCGAATCGAGTTGTCTATCTTTCTTTCGTATATCTGTACAAAACCATGTTGTTTTTAGATTTTTTGTTTTTGGAAAATCTATAAATTGTTTCTTTTTCTCTTACCCTGTGTGCTTTCTTCTGTTCGAAGTTATTCTCCTCACAATTGTTTTACCCTGTTCGATCTGTGCGCGCATGTGTGCCAAGCCGTTCGGCTCAAAAATATAAATCTCAATTTGGATAAATCAATATATAAGATAAAAATA
Organism: Rotaria socialis; assembly: GCA_905331475.1. Taxonomy (NCBI): domain Eukaryota; kingdom Metazoa; phylum Rotifera; class Eurotatoria; order Philodinida; family Philodinidae; genus Rotaria; species Rotaria socialis. The sequence goes on along the minus strand of CAJNYU010000783.1, from coordinate 14,863 downwards.
TCTAATTTTATTTATCATTGGCTAGTACTCATGAATGATTGGTGGAGTTTGAAAAAATTACAACGAGATAGAGCGATACGAATGCATGAAAGAAAATGCTATTAAATTACAAACTTATTACTACTAGCGAGTCTAAAAGAATATAAAGCGTGCGTAGATAGATACAATTATTGTTGCAATGATGTAAAGGATGTGAAAAGAAATTATTTAGGTACAGATTAACGCGTCGATGACTAACTATACATATACGCTTCATGAACTCGGTCAAAATTCAAAACTAACGCAATCATGCAGAATGAATATTTTTTCGATACATTATCGTAAAATGCTTTTATTGCCTATTTAAATTTTTATGTTAAGAAAATAAAATTTATGCATTGAATAGCTAATCTACTAGTTGATAAATATCTGAATTTATTCCTAACCATAGAACTGGATGGTTGCCTAGTTAATGATCACCTATTTAAAAGACGCCCACCCATTTGCTGGACGATGTAGACATAAAATGAATCCATTGACTAGTGACTATATTTTCAGGTCTAAGGAGAAAATGCCAAAAAACGTAATCATCGTTGTTTACTATTATGTCATAGAGATTTACTCGTTCTACAAGTTAATTCAGTAGCATATTTTATAAAGGAGTGTCTATTCTATAAAATTACCGTATCCGATAACTTTTAGCATATTTTGCTAAGAGACATGTATAGGTTAGAAAAATCCTGTTTATCAGTCGTCTAAAGCTAGTTTTCAAAGTCTTTGAGAGATATCTGCAAAGCTCTTCAACAACAATATATACACTTTTTTTAAGTTCATTTTCCGAGAACACAAAATTTTTGTTATAACCTACATTATTTGAGTAATTTAAATATTTTCATAATATTTTAATATACGCTTCTACTTCTATTAAATTAGATCATAAACAGAACAATTATAGATAAAACTTAAAAAAGTCACTCAACTGATGATGACTTGTATACAAGCTCAGGTCGAACAGAAATTATCATATAAATGACAGCATACGAAGTTCGTAATCGCCGACTTGAGATTGAGAGGCCGAAAGTTTGTGATTGTTCTTAATTTTTCATTTTACTTTGATACTCGTAAAATTTCAATTACATTAATAAAATGATTTTTATAGCAGTACTAGACTTCACATTCTCAAAATAGTCTATATACGGATTAATTTAGAAAATATATGATTTCAACAAGACCATATATTATGAATTCGGGTTGTTCAAAAATAGACATTATATTCAAGTAGATAAAAGGTTTTATTTCTCGTCGGTTTTTACTTGAAGTTGACTGCATATGAAAAATTCTGCTTTGAGATCTTTTGATTTCTTTGTGAAAAGAAATATAACTTGAACCAAGGGGGAAAAGCGATTTATGAGTTTCATGATTTTTCTGAGTTTAGCTGATTTAAAATGAGTTTGAGAAAACGAAAAATTTGCTAAACTAACTAAAAACTATTCCAAATCATAAATTATTACTGAAAATCTTTCAAAGACACCGAAACTCACGCAAACTCATTCCAATACAGTTAATTTATATTGATTGTAAGTTGAGTTTTACTGTGATTTAAATCAGCTTTTCCCCCCTTGACTTGAACAATACCCAGGTCGAACAGTCCGGCCTGAAAAAGGTCGGTTACGGTTAGTTCCGTTGATTTTATGAAAGCAGTATTTCTGTTGGGAAATTTTCGGATTTTTTCCGGCGATTTCCGATCAATTCCTGCTGGAAAGCACCGGGCCAGGATATGGTGATATTCCCGCATATGTCTTAGAGTATCCTACGGGATCCGGTAGCCCGAATGCTCGACCTGGGTAAGATTAAAATAACAACAAAGTTTCTAGGTAGATCAACTTGGGTGGCACTCGACCGTTTGGTATGCACTGTATTACGGGTGTTTTGCATCGTACCAAAAACGATCGTATACGGTCGGATACTGAAATATTCGGCCACATTACGGCCGTTAGTAACCGTTTACGACACGGCGAAATACGACGGTAATACAGTGCATGCCAAAACCTCAAATTACGGCGATTTACGGTTGGAAACGTTATAAAACGATAGTATACGTTGCCGTATGCGACCGTTTACAACCGTATCAGGTCGTCGTAATGCTCGTTCTGGGTATTCGCTCATAAATTTTAAGAACTTTTTCAACAGCAACATTTCAGCATTCATGCTGTAATGTAAATTGACTAAGTTAAGGAAAACGTTCAACTAACTTCATACATATGACTTTCCAGACTGTGCTTAATTCAAATTTTGCTGTAGCTACTTCATCTTGTTTTAAAACTCTTCGATGACCTTTCGTTGTTGCACTAATTATATGATCGATTCATGATACTACTTTTTAAAATTAAATTACAGCTACAGCTCTATGATTTTTAAGGGTTGCTGTGTAACATTGACGTATAATTGATTCATGTTCAAGTATTCCAATCTATGCAATTACAAGATATGGACTTTCGTTTTTAATTAAGTATGATTTACTTAAAACTTCCACGAAATATATTAGGAATAAATTTAAAAAATTAGCAACTTTCCAGGTGAATGAATCCGACAGTGAATCCTATCGGATCTCATGGGGTCCGACAAGACGACAAAATCCAATCAGATTCCTGGTCACGGACCTACTAATGGATCCGACAGAAAAAAAAAACATTTTCTTAATCACCAATGAATAAGCATATGATTAGAGGTGTCAATCGTACGGCTGAGCCGCCGCCGCCACCAAATTACTGGTAATTTTAAGAATTTTTGCAGAGCCCCCGCTGATATCAATACATATACGATCGAGTCGATTATTTTTCTTTTAATTTTCACCAGTGAGTTTTTAACTCAGCCGCCGCTGTGGAAAAAATTTTAAGAATTTGTAGCAGCCGCCGCCGTTCAACCCTTCGGCTGACACCTCTACATATGGTGTCAACAGAACATATGAGTCAAATGCTTATGTTGGATTCCGTTAAATTCCGACGCTGGAACGCATTGGATTCCAACACTAGGGTTCCGATTATCGGTTCCACGCCCGGATACCGATAGGATTTCGTCGATTTAATGAAGTCCATATACTATATCCTATAAGATTCCGACAGAATCCTACTATTGGAATCATTCTCCTGGGTTTGTTTTCAAGAATTGTATTTAATATCAACATCTTGTCTCAAACACGACAAGAACTTCTCAGGTTGAAAAAAAAATACATTCCGTATGCGGAGTTGCATTACTACGTCAAGTATTACGAGAAAATATTGGTAATATACCACAGTAAAAGAGTCGCTTTTACATCGTTTGTTGACGAATCTCATATAATTCCTCTTCTAAATAAAAACATACTAAAAATTCATAAAGAAAAATGATGTTCCTTTTTTGATTTTCTACAATTCACGTTGCAATATCAGCTTGACAATGCGTAATAGTGATGCAGATTAATTTCCAAAGACATGGCCCTAATATGGGTTCTATGAGATCCCACAGGAAGATATGATCGAGCCACAATAGTAAGAATCTAGATATCGGTCCACGATTCGAATTTCTACAGAAATTCATCGGTTTCATAGAAGTATTTGATTCATGAAAGAATCTATCTACTTTATAGCATCAATAATTTATCGTGGTACATTGTTAATGTTATCATCTTTCATACTATTTAAACTAAAATTGTTATCAAATTTTTGGAAGTCGTATAACTTTCGACATTTCGCTCTGCTGTTTTCCTTCGCATCTTCAATTTTTTTTAAATTTGATCAACATATGTCATTAATAGATGTGCATAAATATCTTGTAATATATATCCTGTGTAATTTAACATCTTGTAAGCAAAACCTTTAAAGAATAGTAATTGATTTCCGCAGATTTTTTTCTTATCTGGTATATGTTTATCTCAAGATCTTGGTCAAATCTGTATTGATATACAAGAAATTTTTAAACATAGGTAAATGAGAAGCTGTTCCTTTATACGGACGGCTTGTGTATTGAGCATCGACTTATTAAGAAAGTAAAATCTAATACATAACTAGCTTTTCGTGTATTTAGAACAAGCTATATAACAGTAATCATCATCTAACTTGAATTGGCATGTGTTAAAAAAACCGTATGATTATATAAAACAGTAACATTGTTAACCAGCGACATCTTTTTTCGCTAGTTCTCGCTAGAATATACACCAGAAGCAATTAAATATACTTTTTTAGCTTTTCAAGTATCATCTAATAATTAAAATAAAATTAGTCAAAAAAAAAGATGGTTCTCTTGAATGATCGAAGAGGTTGTTTTGGCTCCAAAGAAAAGATGGCTAGCTTAATTTATGACATTTAAACGGGCATCTTAAGGGAACCCACCAAATTTACCTGTTTACCGTTGTTTGTCGCAATGTCATTCACCGAAGTTCCTCCTGCAGTGGCATCTACTTCTATCATAGTCTGTTTTGCTACTTCTATATTTGTCATAGAACATAGATGCATGCATTTTATTTATTTTCAGGAGCGTTTGCCCACTATTCCCATTCGACCTCGAGGTATAAAACAAAAAAAATCATATTATCGATTTGCCTATGAAACGCTCTGTCTGTTTAGTTTTTCACATTGTTTCACCCTTAACGGGTTCAAAAGCAACAATTATCACTACTGATACAACTTCTTCGCCTAATCATGCACCAGTACTCATTCAAGCTGCTCAAAGAATAGTACATTCAATTATATTTATTTTCTTGTTCTCTCTTGATGTATTATATGTTTTTGCTACTATAGAATCGTTCTTCAGTCGGCCAACTTTCTAGCACACGTAAACGTGTCTATCCATTTACTCAAGAAGCTGATACGAATGCTTAGTAAAATTTCTCAAGAGTAAATTTCTAATGTTTCTCATAAATTTTGTTGCTAGTCTATCAACATTAGCTGCTCATCGTCATCGTGAACGTTTATCTAAAGGTTTAAGATATTTTTCGAAAAAAGTTTGCAATAAAGTGCAAGCAAAAAAAATTACATCTTACAATGAGGTCGCCACGGAACTTGTTGGTGAATATACAATTGAAGAAAAACGTAATTTACAATTACCAGAAAATGAATTAGTAAGTCAATAAAAGGAAAGAAGCATAATGTTGTAAATTTATTCGTATCATCAGGCTTATGAACAAAAAAATATTCGACGACGTGTTTATGATGCAATTAACGTTCTTCTAGCCATGAATATTATTACAAAAGATAAAAAAGATATACGATGGGTTGGTTTTCCAGTTAATGCACTTTTTGAATGTGAACTTATTGATGTAAGTTCCTATTTAGATTAATGTTCTAATTGATAAATATTATTCTGTCTTTTATAGAAAAAAACTATTGAAATCAAAGAAACTATTCGAGATAAAGTGCGATTAGTCGAAGATGCTTTATTAAAAGTAAGTTGATAAAACTTAAATTATTTGAAAGCTTTGAATCCGCTCTTATAGAAATCTATATCTTTATGTATATTGTTTTTCAAGTTTTTGAATAACTTTTAAGTGTAAGAATGCTGGGTTGAATAACCTTAAATGTTCGTGTTTGTACATCACAAGTGAGAATTAATGAATAATCTTTTTCATAAGAGTATAGTAGATCTAGCAAAATAAATGATAATTCGTTGCTCATCCTTAACTGTTCATAGATATGTCAACAATGAGTGTTGATTTCAGATAATTTCGTCAATTGATACATTCTATGATTGTTATAATTTGTGAAAATTATTTAAGATTATTTTTTAGTGGTCAGTAATATTGATGTAAAAACAGTATTGCTTGATCATGCTTTCAATTTTTTCAATACAAATTAAAATTTTGAAGATATTAATCAATCTTAAAATAACTATGTTTTAGTAATTCTTAAATTTAATAATTTGAATCCATAGTAAAGATAAAGAAAATTCAGAAGTAATTTTTTCTCCGAACAAAAAAATCGTCATGCTTGATCAATCAAGACCTATCAACGGACTCTTGCATTTTCTAATCTCACACTAATAAATCGCTTATTTCTCACGAATACAGGTTTAGAAGTTCTCATTTATCGTAGTGCTCGATGGATTCAACTTGAAAAAATAGAGTTCACTTTTATTTTTATTATTTTTGATAGTTAGTAGCTCTGCGTAATTTAATACGATGCAATGAACAACGTCGACAACGGGTGCATATGAATAATATGTGTTTATTACCTTTTTTTGCATTTGGTACATCAAATGGTGCTGCCATTGAAAGTTCATTTTCAAGAGATGGGTAAGCAGCAAAAGATGTGCATATAAAATAAATAAGGTTCTATATTAGTCGTGACACAATTGTAACATTTGATCGTCGAGTAAAAATTTTCAATGAAACCGAATGTTTACATAAGCTTGGCTTTTCAAAAGAACTTCGTGGGGGTGTAAAATCTCAACATAATATTGAGCAAGCGCGAGCACTTTTACCAGAAGCATTTTGGGATTTCGCTACCGGTAAGATTTTCTTTTGTATTTATCACAAATTTTGTTGATTTCTCATAGAAATGGCTATGTCTGGTTCATTAAAAACACTTTTCGAAACTCGAACATCATCAAATAGAAAAACTCGAACATCAACGACTATAAAAACACCTGTTGTATTTGTTCCACCTTCTTTTTTCAAAGTCGATGGTAAGTCTTAAAAACATGGTTGTTCTGGTTTATCAATCGTCAGAGAAGAACAATGGCCCATATTTTATCTGCTATAAATTTTTGAAAGACTTTTTCCTTGAGTCCTTTCTAATATTAATTTAAACTGATGGGAAAAAAATTGACACCATAAGAGATTTCATCAATCTAGAGTTGCAAGCAGACCAGCAGAGTCCGTCGGTCGTGCATGAAAATAGATACTAGATTTACGAAGCGTAGGAGCAGTTTTATCGATGCTCTCTTCTGTTTTCTTTTCTTTATGATTTTCTGCAAATATTTGTTTGAATTTGCATTGAACACTATTTTGAATGTAAGTTAATACTTGAAGCAAAAAGAAATGATTGAAAAACATGTCACGTGGCTATCGTTAAGAAAGCTTATGGACTACTTTCCTGGTCACAGATATCCAAATAGAAAAAATATATTGAGCACTCGATAACTGTATTAACTTATATCTTAATGGTTAAATCAATTAAAATGTTTATTATCCTTTTTAGATGATCCACAAGAAGTTGAATATGAAGAAGAAGAAGTATTTGAAGAAGATGATGATGTTCTTTCTATATCAAGTGATGATGATGAAATCACTCAATCATGATAAAGTCTTTGTTAATTTAATATTTGTTGAATCTATGTCTTTTGTTTTACAATATTTACTTTTGAAAACATATTTTGATTTATTAAAGAATCGTAGACGCAAGAAAAAATGAAAAGGAAAAAGCAACACAGACAAAAATGATATGTGGATGTGCTTTTTTCTCGTTGTTACGGTTCTTTTGATCTATTCACTTCTTTTTTTGCTTTGTTTTTTTTTCTAATTACTTGAATTATTAAATTAATTATTTCATTTCTATGATAATTAAGAAAAAAATTAAAATGATAAGTAAGGAATTTGATTTAAATGAGCATGACGACTTTTCAGTTAGTAGTGCTATGGATGATGAACGACCATGAAGAACGCATCGCTCTAAATGAAAATTAAATGAATCATTATTCTTTTATTTTTACTGAAATCAAGTCTCTTACCGAATTCTTCCAATAAAATTGGTATATGATATTCCCAAAATGCGCAAAACTCTGCACGATGAGCAATGCCAATTGATTTATTGAATAGATCAAGTACAATATGTTTACGTTCGGGATAAGTATAAAGAGGCCAATCGTCAATAATTGTATTTGATAAACCATTTGGATTTCTATTTATAAAAAATAAATAATTGACTATGAAGATATATATATATATATATATATCTAGAGAGAGAGAAAGAAAGTAAACTATTTTCTTACATATATTTAGCAAAATTTGTCCAATATCTCATTATTCTTCTTGCAAATTGTATCTCTTCATATTTATATAATTTACTGTCAGTTGAATTCAGAGGTTCCCCGAAGACAAACATAATTTCATCCCTAATAAAACAAAATAAAAGCGAGTGAAATATTTTCAAAAATATTCAACATCTTACGCATGCATAACCCCTGTCCATGCATGCCAATCACTTGTTGATGGTCTTACAATGAAATGATAAAAATAAACTGTCATATTATGACTCGCATATGTATTAGCAACAGCAACTGTTGGACATGTAAAATGAGCATCACCAACAGCATGACTTAGCATAACTGCATTTTGAATATTATTTGACCAATCAGACCAATCTGTATATTTATGAATTAAAGATTGATAAATAACATGAGGAGTTTTAAATGGATATGATGGAATATATGTATAATAAAGTTCAAGATGTTTTAAAAATGTTGCATAATTAACATTTGGCATAGCATTACCAGGTGTTTTCTCATTACCTTGAGCATAAACCATAAAGTAGGAACCTTCATCACGGTTGGCACCTAATAGAAGAGGACATTTCTAAAAATTTCATAAAATAAATATGTATTGATAACGGTATACTAGAGAATATATAGATATAACCTTAAAATTTCCTGTTTTAAGCATTGTTATAGGATTATCAGGTAAAAATGTTCCATCAATAACTGGCATAAGGAGAAAAAATATTGGACCACCATCTTGAATTGTATATTCAGCATTTGTTAAATAAGCATAATGCTCTTCATTCATAATTGGATAATTTAATGCACATTCAAACATGATTTCAATATCATCAACATTTGTACCACGTTTACATACTTCAGGTATTTTCTCACGTTCATGCCGATACTGTTCATCGACTAAACGTTTTGTAACAAGAGAATAAAATTCAAATAGATACTTATGTGAACGTCGGCGTGCTTCTTGTATTGTTATAAATGCCCAATTACATGTTGGTCCACCACTTTGTAAAATAGCACTAGAAAATAATGATCGACTACGCGGTGATAATAAATGAAAACCAACGGATACAGCACCAGCTGATTCACCAAATAATGTTATTCGCTGACTATCGCCACCAAAATAGCCGATGTTTTGATGAATCCATTCTAAAGCAAGAACTTGATCGTACAAACCTTGATTACCTTAAAAGGAAAAGACAAGTTGAAACTTGATGATGAAAATTGTTTTATTTTAATATCAAAAAATTTGCACTAACCAGGTGCCTCTGGTCGATCAAGAAATAAAAATCCAAAACTTTGTAAACGATATTGCATCGAAACAACAATAACATCATTTGTTGCTGCTAGTATTCTACCATCATAGATATCTAGTGTACTTGAACCAGTTACAAATGCTCCGCCATAAATCCAAACCATTACAGCCATCGATGTTAAATGGGTATCAGTCACTGGTACCCAAATATTTAAATATAAACAATCTTCACTACAATTTGTATTTGGCGACCAGATCTTTTCTGCGTCAAGATTGTAAACAATTTGTTCAGTTTGCCAACATGTTGTTGGCGAATGTGTTGCATTAAAAACTCCAGGCCATGGTTCAATACGTTCGGCAATTTTAAAACGACGTGTACCTATGGGTGGTTTAGCAAACGGGATCCCAAGCCAAGTACGGACATGGTGAAGACGTGGTGAATCCGATGTACGAAAATATGAATCGAAGCCACGTACGCGACCTGAATTTGTTGAACGAATAAGTGGATCGTTGGTTGTTGAACGGGACAAGGATGAATTAAAAATATACATTATTAATACGATTATAATTCGAAGAAACATCATTATTGATATTTCTGAGCATATCGTTAGTTGACGATTGCCGTTGTTCTATTCGAAAACGAACCATTGAACGATAATAACATCGACAATACTTTAGTTTACGTCTATCTTAATAGTAATTATAGATAATAAAGATAATTGAGCATGATAGTAAAATTACTTATAATGGAATACCAAAGTCAAACAATAGTGCTCGTAATATTGTTTAGTCGAAAATGTTTTTACTTTTTGTCTAATAAACAAGTAATATAACAAAATTTGTTATACAATGCTACTGAGAGTAATGAGCACACATTAACAATATGTTAGTATGTTGAAAATGTATGGCCGATAAACATCAGATATTAAAAATAAAAATAAAAATAAAAAATTTAAACCAACGATTTTGTCTTAGCGTGCTTCAGAAATTCTGATAATTTTAACCAGTATAGGCACTTTATCCTAAAGAGAAAATGAAAAGCTCTTTTCTTTATAATGTATCTAAGTAAACGTGAAATTGACTAATTTATTTCTTTCAATTATACCACACATGTAAATCTAGAGTAAAAAAAATGAGAAAAAAGCAGATATCTTAGTAATGCGCAAAAGATTATTCTAGCGGAAAATTTTCGAATATGTGTGTGTTCAATCTAGTGATAGAAAGCGGTCGGCGAGGAGAGAGAGAAAGTCAATGTTACGACGGTAGTGGCAACAATAGTAGAAAAAAATACGGACGAGAGAGAACGGAATTGAATGAGAGTGGCTCTTTCCGCTGTTGGTAAGAGCAAATAACAAGAGACTTCGTTTCTTACCCTTTATCTTTTTTTCTTTAAGCGTTCCTACTTATGTTCAATTATGCACCTCGACATCTACATTTCCAACTTTGGGATATATGATATAAAGAATTAAAGCAAACATTTTTTCAATATAAGGAAAAGAATAAGAAAACGAGAAAAATCTTGACTAAGTGATTTGTGTTTTTAGTTTTGGTTGTCTTCTGATAAACTGTCAACTATAAAATCAGTCGGAAAAGACTGTAATTACTCTATCAACATCATCATAATTTCTAGTTTCTTTTTCTCATTGTTGATACTAAAGATTTTCTTTGTCCTTACCAGCAGTTATGTAAATTATCTTCTTATTGCTGACAATCGGATGATGATATTTTCTTTTCGAAGGAAAACTTTTCCTTTCTTTCACTCGCTCTATCTTTGTCGTTGTCGTCTCTTTTTTTTCTAGTTGATTGCTTTTCTCTTCATCTCTTATGTGATTTTTTTTTCATACCCGCATTCCTTCTCTAGTCAGCTCGCCTCACTGTACTCCGTTATTGAAAAAAGCACGAGCCTTCAATTTGGCTCTCTATACTTATTATTGCTGATTGCCGCATCCTAAAAAAAACAACAAGCAGATCAATTACAATCGAATGAATATGACAAACGAAATAAGCACGACTATATAGTTATTGTCGTATACGGTAATCAGAAAAAAGAGTAGTCATGTCAAAGAGTTTCCTCTTAAATGACATCTTGACATCATCAGAATGTATAAAACTTATCAGAAAAGGATTTTTTGATAAAGAAAAGAAAAATAGCCAAGAAAAAAGCGCTGATGATGATGGTCACCACTACACCGCAGATCTTCAAATAAATGGCATTGACAAAAAATAAATTCGAGAAGAAAGCTATTTCCTATATATACATGCTAACTGAGTGCCATGGATGGCCCGAAAGAGGCAAGAATTTTCCGAAAGTTCGAGATCAAATTAATTTAGTTCAAGAATAATTTTGTATAAAAAGCAACCGAATGAGATAAAGAATCGAGTATGTGTCGTGATCACTAGAACCGCTTCTATATATTTACATTTTGTTTTTGCTTCATGTGACGTTGTATAATGATCGATCGATGATTTTTTTCTTTTTTAGCAAGCTTAAACATATTAATCGTCTTGATTTTATGTTTACTACAATACACGAGAGGCCTAATCAATTGCGTCGATGTGTGTGTGTCGCTATGATTAAATTTAGAGATTCTTTCAATGCTAATAATTGTCTATCTGCAGTAAAAAGAAATGATATATATTTATATTAATATTTATATCGATTTATTGAAAATCCAGTAACTTGATATATACAGCGTTCATCTTTCTCTCTGCATATATATATATAAAGATAGGATTATGTGCACACAAGCTGGAATTTCTTTTGAGATATTTACTGATAAAATTAATTTATGATTAATAAATAATTGAAGACGTTCACGTAAATCTCATGTTTCATTCAGGATTAGCGTGCTACTAAATCAGATGAATTTAACTTAAGACGATGTATTTGAAAAGATACAGAGCTATAAAAAGATTTTTGCGAAAGAAAAATCTTTAGTAATTTGAAATCAAATATTGTAATCGAATATTCTTAACTTATTTAGATAATTTCACTTGTTAAACAAATAAACGGAATTCGTTCTTTCTTTATTACACCTCGGTTGTCGATTACAACTAATTATTAAATTAACTAAAGTTAAACTTTAAGCATAACTTTTAAGTACACTAATTTTTAGATAAAATCATAATAGTAAAAGATGTATTTCGACGAAACTGACTTTTTCTTTCTACTCAATTTTGTTAAGTTTCCGTTTTAAAATAATTTTACTGTTATTTTTATACACTCTCATGTTTATTTATTACAAATCTAAATAGAAATTGTGATTGAAAGCGTTTGATTCAAATGTTTCAATGCGAGAATGAAAAACAAGCTGAAAATTTTTCTCACTAAAACATATATGAATGAAAATGAATTAGTAGTTTCGTTGTTCTCTATTAAATCTACAATAATCGTGTACCTTTGCTTTCTTCCTCAGGCATAAACAAGAAGAAAACGAACAGTTTCATTTTGAAAAATTTCCATATCGAAATGAAAACAAAAAGGGAAGCCTATTGAATAATTTTTCCATAACAAAAATACAAAAAAAAATTGCTAACAATACAACTGAGAAATTTTTACGATGAAAAATATTTTCTTTTTATCATTGTATTTTCTACTAAACCTAAAAAACGAAAGAAAACAAAAGAACCGAACGAACTTTTCTTTCTCTCATGTTAATTCCATTTAAAATCAATGCTACACATTTACAAATATTAAAAGACACAAGCAACATTGACAGACATAGAAAGTAATAATTTAAAATATACAATTGATCAGTTCTATGAAACATCCAGGGGATGATGGTACTTTCCAAACAAATCTTTTACAAGCATTACAAAAAAATAAAGTTATTCAAGATAAATTAACTGAATGTCAACATTTATATTATATTCAATTATTAAAAGAACTTCAAAATTATAATTTAAAAGAAAAATATAATCGAGAATTATTATATTCATGGAAAAAAGAAATTTATATCAGAAAATTGAAAAAACGTTTAGAAGAATATGAACGTAAATGTTTTGGTATCAGAGATGATTATTATAGAAGTCAAGTTAAAAACTTAGATAGTGTTATTACTGGTGAACAAACTCTTGTTATACCGCCAAGTGAAGAAAAACGTCGTTTAAATATACATGAAAAATATGATCAATTTCTTAAGAAGAATCCTATCCAACTATCGTCATCAGCAGTTCGTGTTAGTAAATCAGCAAATATTTCTTTAGATCAAAATACAATTAACACACATGAAGAAAACGAAGATAAACACGATAATAATATAAAAGAAGTAGATCATACTCATAGTTTAGAACAAACTTGGAAACATATTCATGCTCAATCTGCTAGAGCTCCAAGAGGAAAACTAAATAATAGTTTACCCGCAATTCATCGGTCATTGACGATGACTGGAATTCAGAGAAATAGAACTTCAGCAAAAACAACTATTCCATCAAGAGTTAGTATTATATCGAATTCGCCTGGTATGAAGACGTCACGATCAATTAATTCTTTGTCCGATGAAAAAGTTCAGCAATCTCCACGATTATCTGCTCAATTTAAACAAAATCATTCCGAACTATCTGATAGTATTGAACCTCTAATTATAAATACACAATCATTAGGAAAATATACTCGTAATGATCTAGTCGATATGCGTAGTGTACGTCGGCCAAGAAAAAATGCTTCAGATTTAAATTTAATATTTGAAACACGTAAACGAATCTATCAAATAAATAGACGTGCTCTAGATTATGAAACATACCAAAGAATAACTGGATTACAAAAGACTATTCAATACATCGGAACAAAACAAATAGATTTAATTAACGATAAACCGAATTTACTTGTCAGCGTGGATGAAAATAGTCCCAAACCTTCGGATGATAAACACTAATCTGATAAAATAATTATTTAAGATACAAAAAGAAAACGCAAAAAGATATTTATTTGTTGTCAGTTAATTTTCATAAAAAGTTCAAGCATTTTATAATTCAGAATATCACGTACACAGCAACATGTTATTGCTATTTATCTAACTTCACGAAGGTGTGCTTTATTTTTTACAAATAAGCTCAAATGAAATTTACATAGTAAAAAAACATTTGAAATAACAGACATTAGTAACTGGTAAGAGAACGAATGCATTATTCTGACTATTTCTATGTGTTTTTTTGCTTAAATCAATGTTGAAAAGAAAAACATCAACATTTTCTCAATCATTTTCAACATTAAATTATACAATATAAACCTTCATACTATTCATTTATTCTAACTCTAATTTCTTTTTTCTTTTTATTTATGAATAGAACAAAACTCATTCAAAGTCTAACATGTGTTGATAAATATTATTGAAATTAGGGATGCAACGGTGACAATAACCGGTCTTATTGGTAACCGGTCACCGGTTCTTAACGGTCACTGGTCCACCGGTCACCGATTCTTAAAGGTCACCGGTGCATCTGTAGACCGGCATAGAATGCTATAGATCGATGTAAGCTATATAAACAACTGTTATTATTATAGAACCGTAGAAATCAGTGTACCCGTATGAAAAAATGCGCCGGTATTTTCCATAGCGTATGAACTGGTAAATACTATTAGGCAAATGAGACTGGAATTCAGTTTATGAGCAGTATAGATGCATTAGAATTTGTTTACTGGTCAAGTGCTATGTTACTTTCAGG